>APFE031533173.1:57550-130586 GCA_000404065.3 Pinus taeda
TTTCAGGATAACAGAAAAGATGTGTCATTAAAGACAAACATGGAGCATTAAAAGTTCATCACAGCTATCTCAGCCAAACTCCAGATGTCAAAGAACGAAAATGATTGAAGATCAAGGCTGTTATAGAATTTGAGTCCCATTTGATTTAGAAGTCTAGAAGATCTAGTAGAATTAGAATTTTAATTGTTTTAGGATTCCAGCGCTGTCAATTAATAGTCAGCTGTAATTATTAGTTAGTTAAAAGTTAGTAGGTGTCATCATAGGTAGAATCGAATTCCCCTCATGCAGGAGGAGGAATATCGATTAGTTAGAATAAGGATGTTATATATAGCTGAATCTTTTATGTAATCAGGGTTGGACAATTTTAGAAACAGAGTATTGCTTTGGCTTGTGTAAAAAATTCAGTTTGATAATATAATTTCATGTTTATCTTCTCAGGATTCTTACAGTGTTTCAAATGCTCAAGATATGTGGTTTTGTCTTATCTTTAATGTTTTTTACAGTTGTACAAATACACAATCACTCAGAATTCACTTATGCTGCTCTGACTTCCTGTGTGTATTTGTAAACTGAGGTTTCTATGATATGATGTTTTGAGTATTTAAACATTGCTGCCCTGACTTCTATGCATGAGCAGTGTTATATCTTATTGAATATGATCAACTCCATAAGCCCAATGGAAGTATTTGTAATGTCTGTCCAGCCAACCTGTTTATTTAATTTACTTGTCTAGAGTTAGTCCTCTTATCAACAAAAAAAATCAATAATTTTTTCAGAGAGAGCCCTCTCGGGCTAGGGAGGCTAATCCTTAGTCCAAAGATTGGTCTGAAACAGTTACACAGAGTCTATCTGATTAGCAGCCCCTTCAGAGATTGATTTTGTGATAACACCGTCCTTCAAGCTATGCCTCTGTAACTCTTCTCTATATTGGCAGCGCCAAAATGGGTTCTTAAGGCAATCCACAACCTTCAAAGAAGTTTTCTATGGGGCTCCACGGGGCTCAACAGGAAATGGGCTCTTGTCAATTGGAAAGAGGTATGCCAGCCAAAATCCAATGGTGGACTAGGACTTCCGGATCCTCTCCAAAGCAATAACACTATGGGAGCTAGGATATGGTGGAATTGGTTAGTGAAGCCACATATTCCTTGGGCAAAGTTGTGGCAAGCCAAATATGCGCCAGGAAGTCATGGGGATGAACTCATTAGAATCAGTCCTATCATCTCAGGCTCCATGATCTGGAATGCTGCCAAAATTCACAACGCCTTCATACAAGAGAATAGCTTCTGGGAAATTCATTCGGGAAACTCTGCATGGTTTTTGGAGGATTCATGGCAGGAGCTACCAAAACTCGCCTCGATCTTCCACAAACCTATTTGGCATAATTATATGTAGCAAGCCAACCTCACTCATGTCTCTCAATTCTGGCAGCAGCACCCGCTTCAAGATTTCCAACAATGGAAACCTGCCAGCTCTTGGCAGACCGATTGGCACGGAGAAACCTATACAGAAATAGATCGGGAGTTAAGTCACACAAAAGTCAAGTACTCGAATTAGCAGGACAAAATGAGGTGGGGATACACTAAAAAAGGTATGTTTACCACCAAGGAAGCATACTGATTACGCTATTCTAATTGTAATACAATGACGGATCAGCTCTGGGATCGTATTTGGCAGTCCAATCTCTGGCCCAAGGTATCAACCTTTCTATGGCTTTTAAGTAAGAGGCACATCCTAACATGGGACAATATACAAAAAAGGGGCTTCATCGGACCCTCAATATGTCCCAACTGCACTCTTCACTCGGAAACCATCCTGCATCTCATGGAGACATGTCCTCTCGCTATTCAGCTATGGGAGAAAGTTGATCAATGTAACAGAAGAGCAGGAGTTCGGCAAGGGGACATTGCAAACACTCTAAGAACCTGGCCCAAGCACCCTTAGCATAGCCCCATCCTCAATTCTCTATGGAACGTCATTCCAGGTTTTCTTTACTAGATTCTATGGAAGGAACGGAACAACAAAGTCTTCAACAACAGCAGACGACCTATAGAAATACTTTGGCTCCTCTTAAAGCAAAATCTCCAAGAAACTCTGGCGCTTAGAACTTGGCTGGATACTGATTGGCTGGACTCTCCTCAAGAGTGGCTCATCCTGAACTCCTGGAATCTTAACTTATCAAGCTTGCCTAATATCAAATCCCGTCCCCCTACTAAATCTGTCTCCCCCATCCAATGGTCCCCTCCTGCCGCTTCCTCTTTAAAATTGAACTTTGATGGAGCAGCTAAAGGAAATCCTGGGCCGACAGGCTTTGGAGGAGTATTCAGAAATGACAGAGGAGTAGCTGTGCATATCTACTACGGTTCGATTGGCAAAGACACCAACAATGTTGCAGAATTGGAAGGCTTGTGGAAAGGGATATGCATTGCAGATCAACACAATTTCTACTCACTAGAAGTAGAGGGAGATTCCCACATCCTCATCAATGCGGCTACAAGAATTCAAGCGGGCACCTCGGGTGCTAAAATAGCGTCCAGTTGGAGGTTGCTTAGTAGGCTCGAAACTCTGGAGGAACGGTTAAGGCGCCCCCATAGCATTATTTTCAAGCACGTTAGACGCACAACCAAAAAGGTAGCAGATCGATTGGCTAACCAAGGGGTTGACCGGTAACTCCCTCCTTTCTCATGCACTCTCAATGACTCAGTGGATGCACAACTCCAACAGGAATGCACTTCTCTGGTGCTTCAGGACTATCCGTCCCCGGCTGCGGGTGATTAACATGAAGAATGGAACACTGGCGGCGTTCCCACTGGGCAAGTGGCAACTCAGTCCAGCCACGTGTAAGGAAAATCAGATGGCATGCCATCCTCGTAAGTTTATAATGAATGCAACTATTAACTACTCGCTGCAGTCCGCCGTCTGCAGCACGATGGAGCTCCCGCGGCTCGTTTCTTCGGCGATTTGGTTGCAGATCTTCGGTTGGGTTCTGGTTATAGCTTTGGGAGCCTCAATGTGCCATTATAAGAGCTCGCCTCCGTTGGCTCTGTCTCACCTGAAGTCTCGGCCTCTGCTGCATCAGTTGTCTTGAGCGCTGCTTGTTCACAGGACTGGGCCCTAGTATCAGGGGACTAGGCCTCGACCTTCAGCACAGAAGGTCTTTGTCTCTGCCTCTGGGAATATCATCCTCTGTCCCAGACTTACCAGCTCTGGCTCTCCCTTCTGTCGTGGTCACTCCCTGAGTTACATTTCCTCGCCCCTCGGGGCTTCTAATGCAATTCCTCTGAGGCTCGCTGTGCCTTCTCTCAATCCGCCCCTCTCTGCTCCTATCGCCTCTCCTCTGTGGCTCTCGGGGCCTATACTCTCTATGCCTTTGTTCGCTGTCCCTTCTTGGCTTATAGTGCCTCAATTCACTGTGCCTCAGCTCTCTGTGCCCTCCTGGTTCTCGGAGCTTCCCTGGCTCCAGCATCATTTCACCTGGGATTTCAGCATGCCGCGTGAACAGCTCCGTCTCATCAGTAGAAGGGGAGGGTCTTGGGGTGGTTCTAGAGGGAGGGCCGTCCAACAACGCTCCTCCAATACCGCGGATTCCTCCTCTGAAGAAATTGAATCCCCAGCTACAAGGATAGGCAGGGGAAGGGGCAGAGGGAGGGCTCGTGCAACAACCTGTGCGCACAACACTCATCCCTCCACCCGCTTTCGTATCCCCTGTACCCTGGACAACTCCACATATATTGTGTCCGTCAAGATTGAGAAGTGCAACAATTCGGCTCAACCTAGAGCCTCTTCGGAGCTTAGGCAGCCATCTCTTGTCCAATGTCAAGGAATTTAGCCTACGGAGACCTCTGGTATGGTTGCGGGTCCAAGTGAGCCTGTGAAAGAGGATGTTCCACATACTGACTCTAGCGCCTCAGACCAGTATAGGTGCAGGATTGTTGAGGAGCAACCCTCTACCTCTGTGGACTTATGAGCTCGCCTTTGAATCTTTTTGGTCCAACCAAGGTAACAATCGGTCGCCTCCATTGCTCACTGATTTTTACTCGCCGGATTCAGGTCTTCGCTTGGTGGTTTTTGATAAGGTCAATGTCTTGCTTAGCTTTGTTCAAGTTAAAGTCTGTTTCCAATTCCGTCCACACTTGGACTCAGCTCGGTTCTACCTCTGTTTGTAATATTCTCTGGGTATTTTTTGGTATAGATGGGTTGAGTCAAATACCAATAGTCTGTCGGTCTGTTCCGGGTTATTTTTTGGTCACGCCAGTTCAAAGGGTAGTTTTTCCCTCCAATGTAAGTGCACTGCTAAATCCATAGTCAGTATGGAGAGATTTTTGAGGCCTGCCTCAATGTAAACTTTTTGTATAATAATAGGAGTAGACAAATTTACAAAAAAAAAAAATTAGTACTATCCTAAGGGGGACCCATGAGCAAAAGAGAAAGAGTTTTTAATTTACCTGCAAATTAGTTCACAAGATAAACAAAAATCGTAAAAGTATAACAACACATTCAACAATATCCATATCTAAGAAATGAAATAGTTCATTAGTATTAGTATGTATTACACTAAAATATACTGAAAACATATCAAGAATAGTATTACTACATTCATGATACATGCATGAAGAAGTGCCGACTCAAAAATCTTCTCATTATTATTGAAAGGTTCCAAGTACACTGTTTCATAGGTGAAACACTAGATCTAGTAGTGGAATGTAAAGTCACAACTTGCTTCTCCAAATAATGATTTGCCTCCTATGCAATATAAGAGAAGCCAAGGCCAAACTCTAAGAATCCAAGCCCCTTACTTGAGTTATGAGGAGCTATTTATAACAAATAACAATGCCTTTTGAGTTTCCTCATGACTCTTCAACTTCTATGACCTATGGGTTTCCATACAACCTTTCACATTCCACATGTGTCTCTTGGAATTTATTGTATTTAACTTATTACAAAAGACAAAATACATATAAGATGGTAGCTATATAGGAAAAAAATTCTAATAGGATAAAAATGCTTTCAAATGGATAAGTCATTTCCTTCTTCATGGAGCTCATTGGTAATATATTTATGCCATGCTCTAAATTCTATAGCAATGAATTTGATCCTAACTGAGAATTCCACTGCAAACTACATCTTCACCTCCAGTACTTTTGTCAATATGGATTTGGAACTTGATTGTACACTATCCCATAGTGATGATTATTTCATGTGAGCTTTACTAGTGCAATGACATATTGTAGAATAATGTCATTTGTGATCTCCAAGCCTTCTTGTTATGATGTTTGCTTGATTTTCCCAATATCCTGCCTCACTTCTTGTAAGATGATTTCCTTGCTTCTTATCTCTCCAAGTGATCCCACTGAAGGCATCCCATTCTTCTGTTCCAGGGACTCCAAACCATTATGTAATTGACTATAAGTAGCAATAGTATTAACTGAATGTTCTCCAAGATGGATGTAATTTTGATGGTGGAGTCTTAGCTGTACTTTGTCTACTTTGGAAACAATCATGTCGTTTTTAACCAACTGTTGCGGAACATCTGGATACTTGGTAGTCCATTCCTGGATTTGATCAACAACTTTGTTTGCCACCTTTAGGAGCTTTAAGACTTATTGTGTTTTCTTTTTCATACCAAATAGGGGCGCTACTACTTCATGGAGAAGTGTTATTTCATCATACAAAAGCACCATGGTTTCCTCCATTGGCCCTAATTCCTCTTGTATGGCTGACATACATTCTGATGTGTTGAAGCCGTGGGACGATAGTCGCTGGTTTTCTGCAATGAGGTGTTCCTCTTATTGCTTTACTGCAACCAGATCTTTCCTCAGTCATGCATTCTCATTCAATAAATACTCTGATTTATCCTATGTTGTTGTAGCAAAAGAAACATTAGCTATCATGATTTCCAATGGATTCCTCCTAGTATTTTTAGTTATTATCTTTTCCGTGGATACAAAGATTAGATTCTGAGGATCATTTGGGAAGAATCTATGCCTTTGTTGCATGCTTCTTTTCTTTAGCCATTCAAATGTGACATTACAAGCATCCATGACTTTGTCTTCTAGTGGAGGTGTGATTCCCATCTCATCAAATGGGAGATAACCACCTGTAAGAGGAGGCTCTACTAGAGAACTTGGTTCATCATCTATGGGCTTTATGACATCATCTTCCTCTAATTCTTCTTCTATTTCCTGAGTCATTTTTTCTTCTTCCAACCTCTGTGCTACTTTCTCCTCATGTGAATGCCTTCACTGTTCTTCTTCCACTTTCTTTCTTTCTTATTCTTCTACTTGTTTCTTTTTTAGCAATTTATATTACTTCTTATTCTCCTCTTCAATCTATTGCATCCTTGCATCCTTGCGTCTAATTCTCTCTTTCTTGTTCAACTTCAATAGATCCCTTATTCAATGGATAACCTTTCCATTTTCTTCTATTTTTTTTCCATTAGATCATGTTTGATCCTTTTCCTAGGAGTTGTGGTCCTTACTTGAGTAGTTGCTTTTGGTGCCTCCTTTACATGTACATCTTGAGATGGTAGAACTTGGGGGGAGCCAGTTTCAATTCTTGGATGTGTATTTCTTAATGCATTTTACCAGTTCTTCACTTTCTCATCCTCCACAGTGATCATTGATGTATACCCCCAATTAAAACCAAACCTGTCATAATGTTGATTGCACACTCTTCTAGGGTCACACCCATGAAATTCCTTGACTTCAAAGTGAAAGTGGTCTAGCTCTTGTATTTTTGCATCTTTTGCCTTGTGGATCTTCAACTCATACATTCAAATCCTCAAAGGAAAGGTGGGTCAAGGGGATTTCTTCATTCTGTGAAGAACTCCTAAAAACCATTTATTCAATTGATAAGCCACTTCTTGCAAGACCACCTTATTAGTCACATATCACAACATAATATAAGGAGAAATTTGATATCAAAAGCATCTGATATATGTACCTGTAGAAAATCAATCCACAATATCATGTAATGACTCCTTCACCTGGTCGGTCATGCAAGGAGGATCAATCACATGAATCATATGAAATATGACTACGAAGAAATGTTTTTCCAATTTGTCGTATGCTCCTTTGAAACTCAAATATGATAACACCCTACAATGGAAGTAGACTGGAAAATTATCCAGTGGGTTCTAGTTCCAATACATCCCTGGGAATTGATATCATGCATAGATTCCATCTAAAAAAAATGATAACATATAAAAATATGGTGCTTGATTTGTTCTTAGAGATGCTTTAGCCTGCCCAACATGACGTTGCAACTCAAAAGAAAGTACATCTGCTAATTGAATATTTTGCCATGGGTAGCAACCAAGTTGAGCATAAATATCCAATTCTCTTGAAATACTTCAGCATTCTTCAGCCCATGCAACCTACAACACATAACAATAAGGTACTGGTACACCTCCCTGAGAATCCTAGTCAAGTAAACTGTAGATGGGATGTGTTGGAACTTGGCAGGCTTGTGACACCAAGACTTGATGATATCGCCTGTGTCGATATTAACCCATCTAGTGTATAAGTTGTTGTTGGCATAGTTTATGGGCTTTAACATCTTGTAATAAGTTTGAATGTCCTCTCCATAGTAGGTGGAAAGATGACCACCACTTTCACTACAAAGCACCCGATCTGAATCATCCATGTGTGATATAATCCATTCAATTACCTCTGCACAAGGTATGACTGGGAAGCTGCATGCAATCCCATGTATCCTGGACCATTTAATGTTGATGTATACTTCCTTGTCTTCCAAATTTTCAAGGAAATTTTTTCTGCATGAACGTGTCCTTAATTTTTTTCCCCGTGACCTCGATGGATTTGTCTATGAAACACTGTGTATCTGTAATAAATAAGAATAGTAGGCTTTGTAACCTCCAAAGTTTCTTCAGTTCTTACTTCTGAAGCTTCTTTTGAGGCCACTTTATGTGTAGCGGGAGGCATCATTCCAACATATGATGAAAGATTAATGAGACTAGTAGCTGGAACACCTGTACGTGGAAGCTAACTCATGGTGACAAAGATCAACTTTATGAAATCCTCTATATATCACAAGAAATAACCTTGCAAATCATATTAAAATGGCCATCAAATGTAGTTGAGATTATAAAGCTATCAAATATGGGACATTGTTACTTGTACATGCAAGAAATTTTCATTAAAACAAGGATGGCACATTGTCAGAGAACAATGGAAGATTAAGGCTCACAAGAGGTCTTCAAGGTGCACTCATGCACTCAAGAAAGAGAGAGAGGTCATCAAGGGTGCAAGGTGCACTGTCGAAGCATGAAGGAAGTCATTCATGAGTTAAAGGTGTTCCCATGTTCTCAAAGAGGCTAAGAGGGCACACGGGCACATGCTAAAGTGACGAAGGGGTCAGGATTTAGGCCTTCTTAGTGCACTCATGCACTCAAGAGGAACACATAGGGTGTAGGGGGCACAAACTAAGAATTAAGGAGAAAGCATTCATGGATTTAGGGTGTGCTCAAGGAGGGCGCAATTGTTCGTGCCGAAGGAGTGCGCTTAAAGGTAAAACTTGTCTTTCTGGGCACAATTTTATGAGATAGCGAGTCCTTCACTTCCAAAAGTGCACTCTAGCTTGGAATGGATAAAAAACAAGTTCAACAACAAGATCTAATGATTGAAATGCTAAGAGGAAGGATCTACATGTTCTTATAGTTTCCATTGCAATCATGACCATAATATGAAGAGTTATAAAATGTGAATAGTCACAACCCGCGACAACAAATTGACACTTGTACAAGACATAATAAACCAAAATTCCAACAAAGAAATGGAAATGAAGTGAAACGCCAACAAGGTAATCAAGATAAACAATAAAAATATCAAAGGCAAGCAATAGATTCAACATGAAAAACTTACTTGGAATGAAGATCAACAAAGAGCACCTTGACTCAAAGAAGTGTGCTCATCCCCGATGAGAGTGATTATGTGAAATACTGATTAGAAATATTGATTATAAGAAGATTACATGCAAATCCATTTGATGCATGTTCGCCACTTGTCGATGGGTAAATGGGTTAGTTAAGTGAAGTGAAGTAGGGCTCCTATTTTCTAGGAGTGTGCCCACATGCAAAAGGAAAAGCGCATGCATGAGTTAAAGAGGGTGCAAGTCTTCATGTCGAAGGACTGCACTGAAGTGGAAGGCATACTGACTGAGAATGAATTAGCGTGCTCCAAGGAAAGTGATTTTTCTCTTTCTTTTGTGTGTGTTTTGCATGGTGAACAAAGTTAGTTACTAAGTCAATAAAAGCTATGTATTCACCTTTCTTTGGATAAGATAACACAAGAAATATTAAGCATAAGGTGACGACACTTGGAAAACATTGACTTAGGAGGATGTGATAGTTAGAAAAAACACAAGGATAACCAAACAAACAACGTGATGACACTAGGTATCTTGGAATGATAGTTAATATAGGATCCAAAATTGAGTTAGGTAAAAATTTTGGGGGGTCATTGTCACAATGACAACAGGTCAGTTATTGAATATCATTGAAGTATTTTTTTTAATAATAAAAAATACCTTTGCAATGTAATTATTTACCTTATGCATTAGTGGACACCATTGCAATGACTTCCTCGTGGTCCTCTTTTGGTTGAGGATCCTCCTATACAACATGCTCTGCCATTCAAACCATAAATTTATAAGTAGATAATCATAAATAAATAAGTAAAAAAGAAAGTACATACTTTATAAGTACGAAATTATTAAATATATGATTAATATACAAAACTATTACCGTTGTGGGCCTCATCTTGGGGTTGAACCTCACTATCATGGGGTTCCTCGGGAGCACCAAAATGTTTTGGCTAGTGTGCACTATCAGAGGATTGATGCTCAATAGTCACGAGATTGTCTATATTTGTACTACCCCCTACTAATTAAAGGGAAGCAACACATTAGATTTATATCAAACATGATTGTATTTTATAATTAATGAAAGGTTAATGTGGATTGATTTTTATTTACATTCTCCTTCAAACTGGATCTTGGGGTGTTCCAAATGATTTTTTGATGTTCAAATATGCCTTTAAATATAAAATTGAAACCAATCTTCTTCCTTCGCGGCTTCAGTTTCAAATACATCACCCTACATTGCATAAGAGTATTGATTTTTGTTATTTTCTAGCGTAATTACGAGAATGTTGGAATGACAATATAATAGATAATATTGGTAAGAAGTTTTGGGTACTTACAATTCATGCTTTTAGCATCAAATAACCACCTTGGTCCAGTTTGTGCTGCCCATGGTTCTCAATCCTTGCCTTGGTTTCCTTTGAAGTGTCGGGGAGCCTATGAAAAGTTTCAAGTATGTTACATACTACAATTTTATTCAAAACTAGAGAAAATTAAATGTATTGAATTCAACATGTAATTTGTACCTTTCTTGACGAGGTGGTGATTTCCATTCTTTTCTCATTTCTTTCTCCTTTGCGTTCTTGATGAGGCCCTTCCATTCCATATCAAGAATGATGGGACTGTGCTCCTATAGTGGTCTCGTAGATGTTTTAACTATTTTCAAATTGTGACGGTGACCTTAGTTTTTTTTAAGGTATCAACCTTATATAGATCTTCAGGGTAGTCCAAAAGCTCATTTTTAAGGTTGGAATTTTGGACTTCCACATTCTGCATATGGCGGGACCAAAAATATATAACACTTTGTCATCCATTTTTGTTTAAAAAAAGTTGTTACCTATATGCAAAAATATATGATCATTAGTTTGAAATTAATAATATAGATGACTTATGTTTTAGATAGAAAACATGAAACAATTATAGCATAAAAAAAACCAGGAATTTTTGGTGTTTTTATTGAAATTCCTTGTTCAACAAAAGTGTGTAGTCAATTTTCGTCGTGCTCTTAACACATGATGCTCCAGGAAATGAACCCATAATGTTTTCAACACTATGGTCACCTCTGTCACCACTCGATTCAGAGCCTGGTTGGGTGTTTGGCCTGGGGGTCATGTGCTTATTGGTTACAACCAATGGTTTTGACCCAATTTAGTACTAGGAGCATGAACACTCGAGGATGGAGTAGTGAATAAGTACCTCACAAATATATGCTAGGTGTTAGTGCTGGCTAGATTCTCATGTCACATTTCATTAATTCCACTAGTACCAACATCAAGATGAGGATTAGCTGACTGTTGCGAGGGGAAAAGTTCCTCTAAATAACTCTACATAAGAAAGAAAATAAATTTTCAATTAAATAATGTAAAATTTCAAAAAAAAAAATCATAATTAAATTTATGACATAAAAAGGAAAAAAAAAACTCACTTTAAAATATAGTTATTACCTTGTCTAACTGAATATATTTTCTCAATTTATTGATCCTAGCCTCGGTCACAGGATTTCCATCCCTATTGCATATCAACTCCATACTTTGTTTGTTGGTTTCCACCACATACTTTCTTATATTTGTCACCTCAAGGTTCAGGGATGACCACAAGTATTCCTCATAAATAACATCATCGTCATGGTGCTTAGACTAAATATATCAACAAAAGAAAAGTTATTATTTCAACTATATAAACAAATAATCAAAATTTCACATTAAATGTAAAGCAAAATTGTTATTTGTTTACTTCTGACTATGTGGGTGCTTTTCCATGGGGATCAATATGCCACATAATAATATAATTAGAGTAGTGAAATATTTTAAAAAAATGTTAAAGAATAGGTACCAACATAAACATTTAATTGAGGTACATATAAACACATACAAACATGATGAGTAAAGCATCTATATGTAAAATGAATCCAATACATTAGTGAAATGAACCTTTTTTTTTGAAGAATTTCTATAAGAATTGAAGCATCCTTGGTACCTGAAAAATTGAAGAATCTCTAAATAAGGTAAATTTTGAGCAAGGTAAGTATACTTTTCCCTTCCGTCTCTTGAAATTTTGCAATACATGATGAAGAGATCCTTTGCATTCTCTTGCATACATTTGAAATTTCATGAATAGAAGTGAGGTCTCTAGGTTTTTGCATCTAACCTTTTAGTATACATAATTTGAAAAGTGTATACATGATTTCTAGGGTTTGCATTAAGAGTTTTCAAATGAATTACCTAGGGTTTATGAACCCTAGCAAGGATTTGAATTAAAAGAGCTTATAAACCCTAGATAATTGTTTTATCTATAAAATAAAAACCCTAGAGTGACAAGATTGACATCATGCTCAAGAGATAAATACCTTATTGATTCCATTCTCTTGTCCTTGTATATTATGCTTAGTTGTACTTGTTGGTGAGAATTGCAGGCACATAATGAAATCTATCAAAGTTGTGGAAGCAAGATGAGAACGATAGAAGAACAAATTGTATCAAGGTTGATGTTTGATGATGACTCCTTGATAATGATGGGGATAAAGATGACATACATGAAGACGGAAACCAAGAAAGAAGGGAGGAGTTTGGAGTATTTATCAAAGAAGTGAACTAGATGGTAGCAAGAAAGTATGAAGCTCACTGAAAGAGAATTAATACACTACTATTCAAAAGATATTTTTGAAGTATGTCAAGTAAGCTTGTGGTCAAGAAGGTAATGTAAAATGACAACATTCTTTAGCAACAAAATTAAGAACTATGGTATTATGTTGATTGGTCTGATCGTATAATACATTGATCAAAGATGATGCTGATAAATAAAAACTGATATGTAAAGCATGAAGTAGAACTCTATTGAAATATGAGGATAAACCATGCAAAAGAAATGTTGACCTCAAAGGGAGAAAGTAGCAGAATTCAACCTGAAGTATACCACAACTTGACTATAATCTATTATAGTGGTTCATATTAACATATATAAGATCATATTAATACAGAAGGGTTTGATCACATCTTTGCAATTCTGTGGTTCTCGCACTCTAAGGCTCTCGCTCTTACATTATGGCTATTATCATGACTGTAATGGCTCACTACAAAGGGAAATTGTGCCATTATATTTTGTGATGAATCATATATATGATCTAGCTGACACTGAAGAACTGATATTCTCTGGCATTGAGGTGACTCATATTACTTACTATGATTTGTATTGGAAGCTCGCTCATGGTATCTTTAGCTAAGTATCCCATAATGATTTGCATATGACAATACAAAGTCCTATTTAAATGGCTCACATTGCATACATGTCTGTGGTCTCATTCTATGGGAAGGTCTCGTTCTATGGTAAACTATTGATCTTTTTGGCAAGTGGATGGTCACTTTATACAAATGTGCATGATATTGCATACTATTTGGCTAACATGTTCTCACATACTTGGTGGTTGTATTACTCTGTGAAATATCCAATGGGCTTGCTATTCTACAATGGCTATGGTGTCGCTATACTCTGCTTTATATAGTAGAAATCATTTCACTTACATATAGTGGCATGGTCTCATATGGCAGTGGCAAATATCCTTGTATATTGTAAAGTAACAACTAATAGATGGTGACCCTAACTATACAATGAACACCCATTGGGAAAACACCTTGAATTTAACCTTGATAATGATAATCATACTCTTGTACTTTTCAGTAATACTATATTGACAATGGTTTGTGGACATACATCTCGACATTGACATGAACACACCTCATGCCTAACTATGATATGTGGCTCAGTGGCTCTCCCTCTATAGTGGCTCAATGATGTACTTTATGCCACGCTGATGGTTCACATACACTATATTTGGTGACTTGAACACATTGATGGCTCTCATATACAGAGCTAAAGCTTGATACACTTTCTATTGGAGGAGTGGAACCTATTATAGAAGCATCGATTTAATATCCAAAGGCACACCTTGTGTCTTGGTTATGATTTAGTTGTAGTTCGAGTTTACTGAGCCTAAATAGATGATCATATAGTCCGAAAGTGGAAGTTCATGCATATCTGGTAGAGGATACCATATGTAATAATGATCTCTTTTGGAGAATAAGAATTATATCAAGCTATGTACAGTGGTTCTCTGAGCTCGTATCAATAATGGCCTATACAATGACTATATATGGAAGTTATGGTAATATAGAAATACAACTACAATATTATGGATTTTAAGATCAAGACTTTGTGAAGCACATCTTTGGGAAGCAACCTACCATGCCACAGGAATCCGACCAAAATAGCTGCTTCTCAACCAATATATTCCATGCCAAAATATGAATCACTAATATAACATCCAATGAAGTCCAACCTGTAGAATGACTGAAAAAGTACATGATATAGGCCTCAAACAACTCCTTCCAGCCTCAGGGGTTAAATCCATGAGAGGAGGAGCAGTTCCACCAAAAATTGAACTAGTAGCTAGAGTGTAGGGTGGTATGAGTGACTTATCCCTAACTTAAGTGAACTGATTCATTACACCTCATTAAGTCCATTTACCTAATGTATTTACCCTAGGTAACAGTGAAAACATGATAATTACATTTACTTCATCAATTACATAGGTGGAAATTGATTTCCAAAAGGGAAAATCAAAACTGGAGCAAAAAAGTGAAAAAATCAAGGAATTCTGCCCTATGCACAACACCCTTGCTCTATGTGTAGTGCCTTAAGCCTGTGCACAATGCCAATGTTAAGCTGCTTTTTGAAGGGGTTGTTAATGTTCAAATTGAGCTCAGTATATCTTATTTGGAAATTATCCTATCTACTCTCTAGAAATTCCCTTGGTTTTAGAAAATGATAAGATTTTACCCTCCAAAAGGTCAATCTCTCAAGACTGCTTTTGTGCGCAGTGCCTAGCTAAAAAGGAGGGCAGAAAGGTGAATTTTGAGGTGTTTTTGGCCATTTCTCCCTATCCAGTGGTCCAAATTTGGTGTATAAATAGTAAAAAGTGCATGTTCTTGGCCTTCTAAATCCAATGGTAGTCTTGGTTTTCCATTTGGAGGCCTCAAGAAGATGCGCAACGCCTAGGGCGTTGCGCATTGGATAGTTCACCTGTACCATAACTATCCAATGTTGCACAAAAAACCCAAAAATGTCAAAAGTGCCCAAAATCTTGTCAAAATTGGTGTATAAGATGTTTATGAAGTGTGCTAGGCATGGAAAGAGGCCTCCTCAAGGATATCCAACTTTCCTTTCTCCTCTTGCACCTTTAAGGTTTCAAGCTTTGACTTCATTTTGTTGAGCTTGGACCTTGCTATTTGGCTTCTTTGATAATAGTACTTTGCCATCTTCCTCTATATGTCATTTTCCCTTTTAGCCTTGTATATGAGCTTTTTAAGATGGTTTTTCACCCTCTCAAGCCAATGCTCCTTGTTTTCATTGATCATTATGGCCATTTTCTCATTTAGGGTAAGCTCATTGGCTAGTTCAGCTTCTTTCTGTTTTTCTAGTCCCAATACTCTTTTTAGGCCTCTGGTCCTTGGCCTTTTCCTTGGAACTTGTTATTCCAACTCATCATCATATTCTCCATATGCTTCATTAAGTAAGGCCTTAGCCTTTTTTGCCTCTCTTTGTGCTTTTATGAATTTCACTTCATTAATGAAGTGCTTTGTCTTCAACTGCTTATTCTCTTGCTTGTAGAATTTAATGACAAATCTGGCACTGTCAAGATTAGTTTGGAGTTCTCTAATCTTGGCATACTTCCCTTGAGGGATATGATCATGTCCTCATAGTCATCCTGCTCAATTAGATCAACAATCTCAAAATCTTGTTCTGTCTCATGGAGGTCCTCTTGCTACTGTTGGATTTCTACCTCTGTCATATTTTCTTTACCTTTGTGTACCTACTTTGTTGATGAATAAGGAAAGACCCCTCCCACAATTTGTGGGGAAAACACTTGCCTATGGCCTCTTTGATAAGTATGTGCCAATGTGATCAAATTTTCCCTCTTAGGTTTGATGACCTCAGCTCTACCAGGTGATCTTCCATGATCATGAAATAGTGATGATGGTGGTGAAATAGGATGCGATGATGGAGGGATAGATGTGGTGGGCTGAGATGGATGGGGTAGTTATTCATCATGATGATCAATGGAATGAGATGAATATGGCATATCTTGAGCATGTGGAGGTTTTGGAGTAGTGAAAATATGATTGGCAATGAAAGTGTCCCACACAATGTTCAACTGGTTAAGGTGATGGAGGACAATGATCTTGATCAGAGAGTGATGGAGAAGGCTGTTCATTTGCTGCTCATACCTTTTTCCCTAAACTGTGTATGCCATTTTCTTAATGCTCCTGAACAAATAATAAAGGATATTGAGCATTATGGCTCTTGTGAAGTGCATGAGCAATCTGATATGGTATGAATAAAGTCTGGAAAATCTGCCTTCACAAGTGAAGTACTTCATGATGATCTTCATCATGGGAGAATATGTGCCAAGAAGGTGACTGAAAGGGAAGAATCTCTTTCTCTCATTTCTATACTGAGGCTTCAAATATATCTCATAATACTGATGATCTAGGTTTTGATATTTAAACCACCTTTCACCCACATTAGGTATTCCAGTAGCAACAACAATAATGTTAGAGGATATGGTGAAGGTTACCCTAGAAAGGGTCACTTGATTTCCTTCAAGATTTGAAATGAACACTCTAGTCAAAACATGATGGCTTTGAACTCTTTGTACCATCACACAAAAATCAAAACATCCCAAATGCTTAAAGGAAGTGATTGTCATAGGTGAGGCCATTAACTCTTTGGTGTTGGTAGGTTCAAACCTCAATATTCTTCCTCCTTTGTGTGGTTTTCTTTCTTCTTGGTCTTCTTCATCTGAAAAATCTCTGTTTTCTTCCTCCATTGTGTGTTTTCTTTCCTCTTGCTTTGAAACCCTAGGGATTAGGAAATATGAGTAGGAATGGGGTAGGAAAAATTTAGGGAGTGGAGGAAGGGATTAGGGAATTTAGGGAAGTGATAGGGGAGTGAAATGTGTATGGGATTTAGGATTTGATATTTAATTACAGGTATATAGTATGACTGCCTAGGGATTTTGTTGCTTAGGACTTAGGGTTTAAGGGAGAATGCACTTGGGATATGGATTTAGCAACTCAGGGGTAGGAATGGAGTTTATTGTGATGTGGGAAGGGGAGTAGGATCTTCAGAATAGTTTTTAGGGGCGGAGGAAAAAGCTAGGGTTTGCAAGGCTTTATAATTCCCAATTTTAAGAAATAAAATTCATATCATGAATGATGACTTTGAGAGGTGTAAGGAGGGATGAAAAAGGTTGTACTTACTTGATAAGAGGCTTAGAAACAATGTATTAAAGGTTAGAAACCTCTATTTGCAGTTTGAGAGCTCGTGGGAAAATTTTTACTGGTGCATAGTGCCCTTAGCCCGTGCGTAGCGCCTTAAGCCTGTGCACAGTGCCTTAAGCCTGTGCGCAGCGCCTGCCTCTGTTTTGCTAATTTCACCCAAAATTGTGAGGAATGGTGCTTTGGGGTTTGCTCAAGCAATGATGGGAGGCAAATGGAGTTGGGTTAGATGTTAGGAAGGCCTTTATACATGAGTGTAATTGATCATTAGCTTTAAAAACCCACTTTCTAATGTTTCTCTTCTCCTTTTTGAAATCGTTGCTGATTTCCTTTCTAACTTTTTTCTTTGTAGGTGGATGATGCTAGAGTGTTGGCACTCTTCACATTTGATCTTGATTTGGATGGATTTGGCACATATTTTTCTTAGTTGACAGTTCAGGAATAGTAACTTATTACATATAATGAACATAAAATTACATAAATTGGAAAAAATTTTACATCTATGTTTTTTTTTGAAATACAATTACAATCTGAAATAGAACTGATACTTGAAATAAAAATTAGAACTTGGGCAAACACAACCACATGTTTACCAATCCTCTTTAAATGACAAAGGGATATTATTTTTCTCACTCTCATACTTTTTGCTAGCTTTATGCAGTGAAATGGAGTATTATTGGACCTTGAAAGAATGAAACCTAGTGACCTAATGGGACCTTGAATGACCAAACTCCATGTGGACTTGACTGACACAAAACATGATGAAATGAGCTTTATGATCAATGTATGCTCAGTAAGACACAAGAATGTGGGCCAACAAATATGATTTTTGAGGGAGAGTAGGTATTTTGACATAGGGCTACCATAAGTGAGTAAATTTTTGAATGAGGACCTAGGTGGAATGAAATTTTTTTCAAAAAAATGGGACTCTAATGTGATAGAAAAGAGGAGTTTTGATCACTGATGGCAGTATGTAAATACTGACTCTAACAACACTGGTGGACTCAACTGTCATGGGATAGTCGAATGATCACATCTCGTAGTTCACCAATGGTTGGTACTGATGTTCTATCAAGTTGGATGATTCTCGCAGATGTTTTGCTCCATCGTGCATTGATCTTCTTAACAATGGAGAGCAGCATGACATTACCTGTCGTGCTAGAATCAACCAAGCAGTTGTGGAAATTATAGTTGAAAAATTCAAATGAAAGTAGGAATGGGGGGCAACCTGAGTTTTCTTCTTCCATCCAGAGTGTATTGAGCATAGTGGATAGTGATCCACGAGGTGTGCATGCTCCTTTGCTGGTAGAGGTCGCGTTGTCTGTTTCTGTTTGTCCCAATGCACACAGTAGGATACCTCGCTAACTTTGGACTTTGGCTAACTCAAATAAATTAATGTTTGCTCGAGTTTTCTTCATGTCATCGAATATGTTGTAATCCAGAGGTCATAGACTCATTGAGGTGTCCAGGGTGGAACGGATGCTTGTGCTGTAAGACATATTGTTCTGCACCTTGCTATTCACGGATGTGTTATTATCCGCCGCTGTCTTCCTGGACTTGCTTTTTGTTCATTTCTTTGAGGCAGTTGGTGGATTGGCCTTATTTATCAGCCGTCTCACTTTCTCTTGCATCTCCTCAAGTGTAGGGGGAGCCCCTCTACTCCTAAGATTGTAACAATCATTTTTCTTTTGGGACTGCTTCTCAGTGTTCGTCTTCAAGACTACTTCCGAGCACTAATATGCATTCACCACATTCCCAAAACTTTGTGCTTCATCATGTGAAACCTCTTCGTTATCATCAGTGTCTTCCAATTGCTCCTCTATGTTGCCATCCACATTGAATGTATGAGTACAGACATAGGTAACAACTCATTTCCAATCTGAACAAGAGTTCTCAAAATGAAATTCTTCATGGAAGGAACAATACTTAGGATCAACACATTGATTGAGTTGGAACATAGGCTTCTACACAGATTTGGAACCGAATTGGATGTTGCTTGATGAGCTAGTTGATGAACTACTTTCCTGTCTCTACCTGGGTGGGTGACTTCTCGCGAATGTGTCCATCTTTCGTCGCTTGAGTTCGGACATTTCGGTGGTCAAGTTCTTGACAAGGTGAGTGAGGGTCTCAATATCAGTTTCTACCTTGTCCCTGCCCTTGCTCGCCATTTCTTGGGGATTTTTGCTCGCATCCTTGGAATCTTACGTCGATTCGTCATCTTTGATGACTCCAATGGTGCGCAAGTCTTTCTCAACAACAATAACCTCTTCATAGCTTTCTAACAGTGTTGGCTTCGCAGCTCGCTTGACAAACTGTGCAATGGTGGTTGGCAGTGTAGATGTGTAATAGTCGAAAGTGATGGAGTCATGAGGTTTGGTGTCTGCTACAAACTTGTTCAAGATACGCGTAAACCTCTGATTGAAATCTTTCACTTTCTCTTTTCCCTCCATTCTGAGGCTTCCCAATTCTTTGAGTAGCATAGCTAGGGTATTGTCATAAAAAAACGTTTCAAGGAACATATGTTTGAAAGAACCCTAGTTATGTATGGAGTTGGGTGGAAGGCTATGATACCAAGCAGTTACTTGATTGTCCAAGGTACATGGAAACAATATACATGTTACATCGTCATAACGTACCTCAAGGGTCTGCAACTATGGGTAGAAGTTGTTTAAGTGGTCTTCTGCTTTCACCGCTCTGTCACAGTTAAACTTGATGTTCATTCTCTCTGCTCTCTTCGGCATCTTGTGAAGAACATCTAAGAGAGGCAATGGTCCTTGAGTTATCCATTCAAGATTTGGGTCAGCCATATCTTCGTCTTCTTCCTCTCTATCTGAATCTGATGGTTCCAGATCTGATTCTGTCAATTCGTCTCCACCTCCACCTCCTCCGCTGCCTTCCCCTCTACCTCCTACATCAGAGTTCGATCCCAAGACCATAAGAGTGCCTTGTTCATGTTCAAAGAATAATGTAGGTTCCTCTTCATCTTCAATAGATTCTTCCAAACCTTCAAGAGTAGCAAGGACTGATTCTTCTGCCAATGATAAAACCACCCTTGTGGGAATTGCCTTTGGCTTCTTAGGTGTGTGTGGAAGATACTATACATGTGGTATTAGTCTGACTTCTTTCATGAACTGGTGAGTGATGGGACAAATGGAGTGAAGGTGTTGATATGAAATCTCATGTTCAATTCTGGGAGGTGAGGAGCAACCAACTTCTGAGTCGTGAGAGAGGGAGTGTGAGTTACTGCCTTGACCAAATGGTTGATGAGTGAGTTTGAGGGGAATTTCAGCCATTTACAACTGACTGCCCTCCTTCTAGCACAGTAAATGTTGACAGTGTTGGACCACCAACATTTAGGGGATCACCCTGGTATGAAGTCCCAACTAGACCTCACACTGTTTGGTGTGGAAGTCCCATTCAGTATGATGGCCCGGTTGCCATTATCTTAAGGATTTGCTTCAACTCTTGATTTTCGGCAGAGGAGAGTGATTTACTTTGTCTTTGAGAAGTGAGGTTCGCGTGCCTGGTGAGTGTAAGTGTACTTGTGTCAATGGTTCTTTCACTGTGAGGGGAAGAGAGTGAAGGTGAGTTCCAAGTTGAAAGGGATCAGTCCCAACTTGGCTAGGAACACACAACAAAAAATAACATACACAGCTTCCGGTGGAGCAGTCTACTCGGATGCGACAGTCACAACATACAAGGTAGATAACACATACATCACTCATGGATCAATCCGAGATGAGTGCAACATTTGTTACAACAAGGTTCATTGAAAGGTCTATCTGATGTCTAGCAGAGAAATCGACATAGACGAGACAACATTAATAGCATATACAACACATTTCCATTAATAGATTATGCATTACAACAAATGAATCAGTTCAGATGTAGAATACAAGTTAAAGCAACATGCATTACAAGTGTTAAAGATCAATCTTACAACAAATACAACACATGTGAAAACGTGTTGGCCTATTAACATGCTTCTGAATTAAGCGAAAGTTCCAAGACACATCGTTACACCATACATCACTAACCACGTCAACGGGGCATTGGAGCCACTACTTACTACTCAAAGAAAATATAACAAACTCCCTTGGCTATGTGGGAGGAGCTGAGGTGAAAAGTCCTCTCATGTACAAATGAGGGGAGTATTTATAGCCAAGGGTGAAACTGCCCCTTGTGGTTGTTCGACTGCCCTCATGACCATTTGACTTTCCTGACTTTCGACTTACATGACTCTATGTTCAACAAGTGGGTCTCTTGGATTTCCACGTTACATCACATTGATTGAAAACAAGCCCGTAGTGGAGATGTGGGCAACATGACTCATGACTTGACTCGACATGACTTGACATGACAATGCTGGTACATTCGTGCTGCTGCTGGAGTGTACATCAAGCTACAATGCTGTTGAGTGATGGATGTCTTCATGGTGTATCATAGCTTCACCTCTGCATGGCAAAGTGCGTAGAGTCTTTGATGGTCCTTGGTTTGCTTGATGAAGCTTTAGCATGTTGTTCCTTACTTTCATGTTGGAAGGCTTGACATGGTCACTTATTTGCGAAGGTGCATGTTCGTCGCGTTCATCCGCTTCACATTCTTCGTTCATTTGCCGATGAACCTGTCCATCTGCATGTGCTCCCTTCATTCATCTTGTTCGTCGTCTTGACATGTTTGTTGGTGTACTTGTCCTTGTAGTCACTCATGACAAGACAATATCAAATCCAAAACCTCCTAGTCCACCATGAAACATGATCATTTGGATGCAGGTGACCGGGAGAGGCAGTAGGGTTGTGATGCTGGATGGTGGCTCTGCGAAACTATTGATGAAAAATATGTAAGAGTTACTGAGGGATGGAGACAAACAATCTGAGTTGACAATGACTGTCTGCAAGGTCTAGCTCGGCTTGGAGGAAAAATTGCGCAAATTTTGGGAGGGACAATGCAGGCTGTAGGAGGGCAGGGCAGGCATGCTTTGTGAATTTTCCGGAACGAATAGTCAAGAGGGGATGGATAGCCAAATTTTGCGCAATTTCCAGAGGAACAGGCCAGGCTACATGAAGGGTCAGCAGGCAAGGATTGCACAATTTTTCCTGGGAAATGCCCGGGAGTTTGGCAGCCAGAACTGTAAAATTCCCAAAGGGAACTTCCAGTTGGCTATTGGGGTCACTGGTAGCCAGAACTACGTAATTTCCAGAGGGAACTGCTAGTTGACTGCTGGGGTCACTGGAAGCCAGAACTGCGCAATTCTCGAAGGGAACTGCTAGGTGGTTGCTGGGGTCACTAGAAGCCAAAACTCTACAATTCCCAGAGGGAACTGCCAGTTGGCTGCTGGGGTCACTGGAAGCCAGAACTACACAATTCCTTGAGGTAACTGTCAGTTGGGTGCTCAATCATTGGCAGTAGAAACAGAACAATTCCTAAAAGGAATAGGTCGTCTGCTACTGGGAGCTGATGGTTGAGAAAACTACACTAAGGCTGGGAGGTCGACCTGCTGATCATCTCTGCACAACTTTTGAGTTGAGCTAACTAATGAGAAACGGGAGGCCTGCTCATGAGTACTACACAATTTCTAAGATGAACAATTGGTCAACTATTTGGGTGGCTAGCGTGAGTGCTATTTTAGTTTCTTGTAGGCAGCGCAACTTGAAAGAACTAGCTTGGTGCTTCTGCACTTTTCTGGCTAACAATCGATCAGGTTGAAAGTAGGGTGATGGTTCGGTTGTCAGTGAGGAGTTTGGTCGTCAGTACTTCAAAAAAAATGACTAAGTGTGTGAACAGTCGAAATATGCATAGGTGATCATACGAACACACACTCACATTACTTAACGATGAATTAACCAAACCATCAAACACATATGTTCAACATTACTGACCAATGGTTCAAGCGACGAGCATGACACTCATGACTGACTGCTCATGATCGAGACGATGCTTGCGCGACAATGAATGTGGCTCTGTGTGTGAGTGCGACATATTCTTTCATGGCAAACACAATAAACACATACGAAGCAAGGGCTTTGAGCATTACCAGAACATGGTCGCAAGCATGACTTAGACATCAACATGTGAGTGCAATAAACAAGCAAGGCGAATGTAAATACTCACACGAGATCACGGAGCGAACCCAAGTGTGTGCAGTTATCAAGTGAAACTCTTTAAGTGAGGCTCCGAAATTGGTGCGGAACAAAATTTTGGAGGGTGGTTGTAGCCGCTACAACGGGTCCTTCATGTCAAATTTAGAGTACAATTGAGTTTCCACTGTAGAAATTTAATGTGTAGATTCAAAAATTCTCATGAAATTTACTAGATCATAAGACTTGAAGCTAACTCTACTCATCTCTGGAAAGTAAATAATGATCGAGAACACAAATCATTAACATGCATCAAGATTCAACACACATACACAAAGATTTATTGAGGGGAAAGAAACTGCTTAAAACCCCTTACTATCTGTATTGCATTAATCAAAGAATAAAGAAGAAATATAATGCTTGCTCAATCTTGGGCAACCCTTGCACTAGTATAATCTATCTCACTGCCTCACAAACTAACTCTAGCCAATACTTAGCTAATTTATTAGTTTTCCAAGCTCCTATTTCCTTGTGTTGTTTGATGAGAAATTATCCCCCTATTAATTAGAGAAATTACTCATTGAGAATTTTGCAATTCCTTTAGGCCCTTCTTTGACTACACGCACCACCTGTACAACTTGGCAAATTCTACAACTGATAGTACACTGCCCGTGAACTCTAATCTCAACTAGGTAACTCAAATTATCTACATACATGAGTTAATTTAGGCTAATTGATCAGTTTAACTGGATGATCACTTTGTGTGAAAACAATTTACACACCCTTGACTAAACCTCCACTAGTTCTACTAACAATAACTCAAATTAATTGAAAAAGATTGGTACAAATTAGCAATCAATCATGTAGAACTGAACTCAAGTGTCTCCAACTTGAATTAACTGAGTTAATTGAGTGAAAAGAGCTATGTCACCTCATTTAACTACCTCTAAGTATTCTATTGAAATTGAAATTCGAATTTATCCTAATTTAATTAAGGAAAATTTAAATTAGGATTTTCTTGCTACATATTTAAAACTCCCTCTCAGCAAGAAATGGATTATTAGAAACCCCAATCCTGCTTCTATGGAACTCGATTTTGCCTCTTGACAAAGCCTTTGTCAAAATATATGCATCCTATTCCTTTGTTGGAATGTACTGCAACAACATAATCTTCCTTTGTTGGAATGTACTACAATAACATAATCTTCCTCTGCACACTATCTCATATATGGTAATACCAGATGTCGATAAAATTGGATTAATCATTAAATACTGGATTCTCAGAGAGTTTGATACAACTATGATTTTCACAGTGAATCACTATAGGATCCATATTTTGACCACATAAATAAATATTTATCTATTGCATCCAAAAAACATTGGAAGTTGAAGAATGCTTAGCCACATTCCACCTCACCATAGGCTCAATCGTGCTATAATTTTTCTCACAACTGACCACGTTGTTGCTGTATCTTGATGACTTGAAGAGAACTTAACTCAACGTTATTTCACACTCTCATATTCATACCATATTTTAACACTAGAAGTGAAATCCATTCTCCTTCACACACACAAAAAATCTCAGTGATCAACCTTTCCATGTTTTACCAAGCTCACAGTCACAAAAAGACCATGAACATTTTCAAAACACAATGGATTCCTTATCTGACCTCTACAGTCCCTTAGCACTCCCCTCTTTAGTGATTTATGTTCCACACACAATCAAGACCATTCCTAGTACTTAGAGCTATCTAGTCAAAATAAAAAGTGTTGCAACACATTCATTACCTGCCACATAAGTTGTCACTCACAACTCTTAACTAGTCATAAGATATGAACCTCTAGGAGTTCTATCACCAATCCTTTTTCCAGTTTGAATTTTCTAAGTGAGAGAGAGATGCATGGAAAAGTAATAGAAGGGATAAAAGTTAGAAGCTTAAAAACCAAGAAGAATAACTCCTTGATTGCATCTTCCTCTTATTTTTATAATCACACCTTGACCCTTCATATTATCAACCTTTCATCTTCTTGGGAAGACTAACCATAAAATCAAAGGGAAATATCACCCAAGGTATATTTATCCTCTTAAGTCAAGTTTCCCCCTCCCCAAGGCATCAAAATATGTTCGATGCACCCTTTCTTTAGCTTTGTTAGTGCCTAGATTTACCTCAGGTTGAAAAGGTAGGATAGAGGGCCAACATCAAACCATCCTCAGCATGGTGGCTAGCCCTACTAGGACAGGAGAGGGCTCTCTCCAGGTCAATCTCAGCTAATTATGCTCACTAAAGGCTTGATATGAATGATTTGATTATTTATTTTAGGCTAGGTATACGTGTGCATGAGGTTTTTTAATGAACTGATGAATTGATGATTTGTTGGCTCAGATGAGACGGCAGATTTTGGGTGCGGGGATGAGGCACAATCCTACAGAGGTCTCAATGGGGCAAGGTAGGCAATCATTTTGGCACTTAAAATCGAATGAGATGGAAGGATCAGATAGGTGAGGAGATAAAGAGGGCAAGGAAAATCATGGATCCTCTCCAAACAGTTGAAAACATCAAGAAACTAAAGCAAACCTCAAGTAGAGCTCTGCATTTTCAATGGATTCTACTTACACTATTGTTTGTTTAGTTAAGAAGAAATAAGATAGAGAATGGAATACATAAACAATTTCACAATTACAAAAGAAATTACTGTACCAAGACAAATTGCCACATGGATCCCAAAGAGTGCTGCAAACCCTGGTCTCAATTCCTTAGCCAAACTGCTGATATGAGTGTACAATGAAGCTCACGACTTTCTCAAAAGTCCAACCCTGCCAATGATTGAAAAAATACATAATATAGAAAAAGCATAGCTCATCCTTGCCTCTAGGGGTTGATCTCACATGTTTAGGAGTGATCCAACTGATTCTAAACTAGGAACTAGAAATCAGGCAATGAAACAACATGCCTCTAGAAACAAGGGAACTGATTCATTCAGTTTCAAACAACCTTTTAACTAATGAATCTACCTAACCAAGTGAATATTCAACATATTTAAATCATGATCCACAAATGTACATGAAATTACATCATAATTTGACAATAATAAAGTGAAAAGTCAAACTGGCCAAAACTGGATGAAAAACAGAGCAAAACTTGGTCAAACTGGCAATTTTTCCTCTATGCGCCGCGCTTGTTTAGACCCACTTTTGGAGGCTTTCCCGATGTCTAAATCAACTCCAAGTAGGCTTGTTGGAAAGGCCTACCTGTCTATTTTCCAACCCAAGTGGAATTTTTCAATTTGGCCTTCTTTTTCCCTATCAAAAATCAAATCTCCCAAGGCTTCTTTTTGTGTGTCAAAATAGGGGCAGTGAGGTCATTTTTTGAGTGTTTTTGACTTTTTTGAGGGCTCAAAACCTGCCCAAATTTCTTGGCCATAAACAAGAAAGCATAATTTTTCATGCCAAATCCAAAAATTCTGAGTTTTTTGAATTTTTAGGCTCCTAACAAAAGCAAGTGCCACGTGGCGCGACGCATAGGGAAAAATTTCCTGTTTTTTGTGCCAAAATTTGTCAAAATACAAAAATGCCCCAAATTTCTTGAAATTTGGGCTGAGCCTTCTCTATTAAGAGCTATGCTGGGCCAAGGAAGCCTCAGCCAAAATCTGAAGTCGATCATGCTCCTTTTGCCTCTTTGAAGCCTTCTTCAACTTTACCTTTAAACTCCTTATTTGCGCCTTGCAAACCTTGTTCCTCGCCATGTAGTGAAAAGCCATGTGTCTCAGCAAGTTTTTCTCCTTGTTGGCCTTCTCTGACAATCTCTCTAAGTGGATGTTGAATCTCTCGAGCCAAGACTCCCGATCAACATTGATCTCTTGCTCTACCCTCCTTTGGGCAGCTTGGCGGTTCTCCCTAATGTTTTATAACTCGATGATTGTGTGATGATATTCAAGCTGATTATTCCTATGCTCCAAGTATTTTATGATCAACTTAGCCCTCTCCAAGTTGAGGGACAAGGCCTTGATGTCTGTCTGCTACTCTTGGATGATCTCTTTGAGACTTGTGCTTTGCGGGCCCATGTCCGTATCATTATCCTCAATAAGAATAAAGTATCGCTCACCTGAAGGCCCCTCATCCTGCATTGGCCTCTTGCCTTTGTCCTGAACCTGTGGTGCTGATGTTGAAAGCAAGACCCCTTCCACCCAGGTGGAGATAATACTCGCTTTGCTGCCGTGAACAATTGTCTAGTGCCCTTCTGATAAGTGATAAATACCGACATAGTAGCAGTGTGTGTCTCATGAATTTCATGCTGATAAGAAGGTCCACTTGTCTCATTCAAAGTCTCTGAAGGTCCCTGAGGAGCTCTGAAAAACTCACGAGAGATGAAGTCATCCCAAGTGATGCTCTGTAAGCCAAGCTGATGGACAACCACAATTTTTATGAGAGCAAAATGGTAAATACTATTAAACTGCTGCTGAGGGGTCTTGTGCTGCACTAGAGTGGTCATCTTCTCGATATTTTGGCACATGAAGTAAGGAATATTCATCATCCGTACCCGGGTAAAATGCAACAACAACCTGATATGATAAGCATACAAACGGGAGAACCGCCCCTCATAGCTGAAATACTTCATGATCAGTTTCATTAAAGGAGCATATTCATCTTTGAGGTACTGAAAAGGGAACACTCTCTTGAGTTGCCTCAAAAAGCCGTGTTTGATGTACAATTCATAATGCTGCCGGTCAATTTGGTTCCTCTTGTTCCATTACTCTCCAATGTTAGGAATACCGGTTGCCGGTGAAATGGATTCTGGTGTTAATGTGAATGTGACACCAGCTAGAGTGGCCTGACCATCATGTAAATGCAACACAAATAAGTGAGCCAACTCAGGGTGAAATTGAATGCTAGCAACCTTCTCACAAAATTCATAGTAGGATTGGTGTTGGAAAGAAAATATGGCAAGTGGGCAAGCCTGTAGTTCAGCAAGAGAAGTTGGTTCTTCACGAATATGCTTGCCACCTCTATGAGGCCTCCTGGGTGCCTGTACCCCTGTTGGTGAGTCACTGTGGGTTTCCTCTTCATACTCATATGAAGAATCAGATGCCATCACTGCTAGTGAATAAAACGTCTTGGAGCTGCCTTGAACTATCTTGATGCAAAATAGGTGATTTTATGGTGTGCCTTGATCTTTGTCACCAGGGGGAACAATGATGTAGGGGACTGCTGGGGAGGGAAAAATGAAGGATTTTAGGGGCTGTGTGAGGTAGAGTTTAGTTAAGAGAATTGGGGAATTAGGGAATGATTTAGGAATTTGTTGGTATGGGGTCAGGGTTTGGGAGTTTGTATTTGGGTTTTAGGAAATAGGAATAGGGATATATGATTAGTGAATTAAGGAGTATGTAAACTTGGGGAATAAGGGAAGCAAGGGGAGTATGGAATTAGGGAGTGATGAGGTGAGGGGATACTTGGTAGCAAAATAATCAACACAAAACCCTAGCAGCAATCACCTTTGACAACTTTGAAAAGATAGGGTTTGCTTTCCTTAACACACTTCACCATTCATCAAATACCATAAAAAACCATCAATCTTGGATGAAAAACTATGAGAGAACTTCAACCTACTTGTATTGATGGCAATTCATGCGTTTTGGGTGAGTTTGGAGCAAGCTGTGGTAGTTTTCGGCCTGTCGACTGTGTGCGCCGCGCATCCAACCCAATGCGCCTCGCCCAATGTAAAATCGAATGGGAGTCTAAGGCCTAGTGCGTTTCGCCTCCTACCCAATGCGTCACGCCTCCTGCCCAATGCGCCGCGCCGGTTACTTGGAGAGATTTTCACCCAAATTTCCTCACTTTCTCACCATAATAACTTTGCTTGGCTCAGTGAAATCAAATGAACTATGAAATTTGAAGGAATGACTTATAAACAAAAAGCTCTTTAATTTTTGGCTCATGAAACCTACTTTCATAATGCTTTGAAATGACTTTTTTTTTTGAAACTCTATTTTTTGGACTTTTTCACTTCTTTTTGGCTTTGTGATGAACTAAATAACCTGTGCCTTGTTTGTTTTGCAGGTGTTGGAGCTACTGGAGCTAAGGAAAGAAGCCAGGGTTGTAGGGGAAGCAATTTACATATGGAAGGAATCAAGTTACATAAATCTATACAATTAGAGCAAAAATACTCTGTTTTTCCTCAAAACAAAGTTTTGAGGAAAGACACATCTTCGAACACTTGATGATAACTTTATTGATGTTGGAACCTCCTCATGTGCATGCCGGTGCTTATTGGACATATTGACACACTTTTTGATGAAACCCTAATGAAACCCTGAACCTAAATTACAATGAAACCCTAAATGAACTTTTGCAATTTTAAAGGCAAAATGGTGACTGTATATGCTTTTTAATGATCAAACATGAACCAACAGGTAAATGACACGAGGGAAACTATAGGAAAGCCACTCCCGTCAGATGATCCATGAGCCTAACGAAATGCAATAAGAGGATTTGATCTCTGACAGAGGGATGAAGATACCAACACTAACAAGCTCTAGCATTTTTATTAATAAAAATAAACATTACATCATATAATAGGGTTTTTCATATTAACATGAGTGTTGGAACCCCATGATTATATGTTCTTAATTGCATTAACAGATTTGGGGTAATGAAAACGGTGTCATAGTCACCTCCCCATTTAAGGAACATTGTCCTCAATGTTCTACTATTTGTAGAACCATTTTATGCAGAAGAAGGGATATTCCTTTTTCATACAACATCATTTTCCATGTCCTTAGTTGCCACTTTGAGCAACCCAATTAATTTTTAATGGTCTAGTTACGTCTAGACCTCCTTGAATTCCAACATATTCCTATATGGTTTCCTCTCTGAGAATGTCTAGTCCTTGTCTACTTAAGTTGGATTCCTGCTACCAGTTATCCTCCCAAAACTAGGCAAGGTTTCCATTCCCAATCTCCCAGAAGTTGTGATTCTGAACTAAAGCTTGGTTCTCCCATGCATTATTCCAGATATGAGAATCCCTTATTTGCCCTATCATTCTGATCAAGTCCCCCTCTCTCCAGTTTTTTGCATATTTCTCCTTCCAGAGCTTGGCCCAAGGGTTGCTAGATTCCTTTAGCCATCTCCACCAAAGTTTGGCCCCCAAAACTTTTTTAAGAGTTTCTAGGTCATGGAGACTTAGACCCCTATGAGGTTTGGGCATGCAAAGTTTATCCCAAGCTACCAGTGCCCATTTCTTTTTTTCCTCACCTTTTCCCCACATAAAGTCTCTTTGCATGTTCCTAATTTGCTGGGCAACTCCACTAAGGATAGGAAGAGACGACAACATATAAATTGGAAGAGGCTACAGGACCACCGTTGTGAGAACAAGCCTGCCAGCCAGGTTTAAAGATCTACTTGTCCACTTGCAGATTTTGTCCTTTACTTTGTTGATCAAAGCTTCCCAAATATCCTTGTTCTGAGGTTTTTCAGTGAGAGGTATTCCCAGATATTTGGAGGGGAGTTGGTCTCTCTGAAATCCAAGACTTTTGGAGAGGTTTCTCTGAATTGCAATATTTATATTGAAAAAAAAAACTTTAGATTTTGAGAGACTTACCTCTGTACCGGCCGCTAAGGCAAAATCCTGCAGGATTTGATTATAGGCTTTGGCTTCTTTAACCGTTGGTATGCCCTGTAACATAGTGTCATCTACAAATTGCTGATGAGTTAATGTGTTCCCTTCATGTGTAAGCTTGAGACGCTGGATAGTGTCCTCCCTTTTGGCAGAAGTGATTGCTTTGCCTAATCCTTCCATCATCAAAATAAAAAGAAATGGTGAAAGCGGATCTCCCTGCCTGAGGCCTCTCGAGGGCCAAAAGGATTTGGAGGGAGAGCCATTGAGGAGGATGGAAAAGCTAGCTGAAGTTACCAAAGCCATAACCCATCTTATCTAATTCTGGTCAAAGCCATAAGCAATTAGAACTTCTTTGATATACAACTAGCTCAGTTTGTCATACGCCTCGCTAGGTCCAGTTGAATGATCATCCCTGCTTGCTTATTATTCTTGAGAGAGTGGACAATTTCATGTGCCTCAATGATGTTGTTAAGAATTTTCATTCCTTCCACATACCTAGTTTGTTCCTCCGACACGAGTGTTGGTAGGAGGGGCTGTAGTCTGTTTGCAATAACTTTGGAGACGATTTTGTATATCACATTACACAGGGCTATGGGCCTGAACCGATTTGGAGTCATTGCCTTATCTTGTTTAGGAATGAGGGCAATGAAAGAGGTGTTTAGCGCTCTAAGGATTGTTTTTGAAATCCTTGAGTCCTCCACCACATCCAGAATATCCTTTTTGACTATATCCCAACTTGCTTTGAAGAAGTCTACGTTAAAACCATCCAGTCTGGACGCTTTCCCATTGTGCATCTCATTTATTACTTCTTTTACCTCTTCTTCTGATACTAGTATGTTGAGGTTGTAGTTGTCTTCCTTGGACACCATGTTTGGAATATGCTTCGTAAATTTCCTTATAGATAGTGATCTATTTGAGATAGGCTCCTCTGTTATTTTTTGAAAATTTTGCACTAGTACATCCTCCATATCTTCATGTGTATTGAGCTCTCTTCCTAGTGGATCTAAGAGCTTTGTGATCCGATTATGGGCCCGATGTTCCATGGTAGATTTGTGAAAAAACCTTGTGTTTCTTTCCCCTTCTTTGAGCCATTGGACTTGTGATTTATGCTTCCAGAATATTTCCTCCTGCTGACATCTAGTGTCCCATTCCTGTTGTAGTGATTCTGCTTGCAGTTTCCTATCCTCAGTGAAGCCCTCCTTGATGAGAGTTTGGTTGATATTCTGAAGCTTTTGTTCCACTTCTATTTTGGCTTTAAAAATATTTCCAAACTCACTTTTGTTCCAATCTTTGAGTTTAGTATTGATGTGCTTGAGTCTCTGTTGCAGCATGAACATTTTTGTGCCTTGAACCGGTAAATTCTCCTTCCACCACTTGTCAATGTTGGCTATGAAATTAGGGTGAGTAAGCCAAACAGTTTCAAAGTTGAAGGGTTTGTTCCTTGGAGTGCCAATAAAACAAGCTTGTAGCTGAACTGGCCAGTGGTCCGACCCTCCAAAAGGTAGGATAAAGGCATTCAAGTTAGGCCCTGAGAGGAGGAGGTTCTCTGAGATTAAGAACCTGTCCAGTTTTGAGGCAACGTGTGATGCACCTCCCCTCTTATTGTTCCAAGTGAAGATTCCATTTGTTGTTTCTAAGTCCACTAGCTTCAGCATGATGAGGAAGTTCTGAAAAGCAATAGAATCCTTGCCCATAAGTCTAGTGCCTTCTTTTTTCTGTAAGAGATTTGATCATGTTGAAATGTCCACCCAGAATCTAGGGTATTGCTGGGTGTCTCTGTCTAAGCTCCTCCAGTGAGGTGAGAAGCTTGAGCTTGTTGTCAGGATTTTGAGGACCATAGACATTAGTGACCAAATAAATATCCTTGTTACCTAAAGGTTGGATAACCATTGAAAGATAATTCCTAGATGCCTCCACATCCCAAATGTCAAATTTCTGGGGATTCCAGAGAGTGAGAATCCCTCCCGCTGTATTATTGGCTTTTACTTCTAGGTAATCATACTTACTAAGCCATTTACTATGTATCTTCCAGAATTTATCTATTGAACATTTTGTTTCCTGTATGAACACCATATCTGGGTTTTCTTCTTTTATTCTACTGCTGAGATTCCTCTATTTTCTTTTACTTCCTAGACCCCTGATATTCTAAGTTGTGAGCTTCATGATGATAGGTTTTTGAAAGAGTAACTGGTAATATCTTTCATCTTACCTGAGTTGATCAAGAGCTTTCCACACTCTATTAGCAGTTCATTTTGACTATTTCTGCCTCTTTTCCTGCCTGGGTTCCTAACCGAGTGTCCTGATATTTCCTCCATTGATTTGACCCCTCCCTAGTCCTGTCTTTCATGGCTTCTTTTGTTTCCTAAGGTATTTATCTGAGATCACCAAAGGAAAAGCTGTTGTACTCTGTCAAACTCCTCTTGTGGTAGGGAGTCGATTCCTTTGTTGGTTCCCTGGTTTAAGAATTTCTCTAGATCAAGATTCTCCCTCTAAAGTATTTCATATAGTTCGTGGTCCTCAGTCCCAACTTGACTAGGGGTCATCTCTTGATCCTTGGTTTGTTCCATGTTGTTTGGTATACCTTCCTGTAGTTTGTTGTTGTCCAGTATTATTTCCATGCTATCTTCCTTTTCTGTCTCTTTAGGATGATTGTATGGAATTACATCTTTCTCACTTCCCCCCCCTTCTTCTTCTAAAATCTCAAAACTGTTGCGATTTGCTACTTTGTTATCACTCTGTTTTTTCTAATACCTTCTTACTCTACCTTTCCCTCTACCTCCTGTCTTGGTGAATCCTTTAGAATCTTTGTGTATGTTGGCCCTCAAATTTTCCTCCCACTTGTTTTGGGGGCAATCTCTTAAAAGGTGTCTGTGTTCATGACATTTCCTGCATCTAAAAGGAACATGTTCATAGTTCACTGCCTGTACCCATTCCTCATCATAAACTTCTAAAACCACTTCATCTGGGAGTGCTCCCGATAAATCCATCTCCACACATATACGTGCGAAGGAAGTATATTTCCCTCTCAGAGTTGCCTCTGAAATTTTTAGAAAATGACCTAATTTATTTCCTATAGCTTTCAAGGATTTAGGCAACCAATAATCTAGAGGTAAGGAGTAAAGTCTTATCCATATTGGGACCGAAGTGAATGTCTCCCACTTTGGGACAAAGTTTATTACCCATGGTCACATATAGAGTCCTGCTACAGCATAGAAATAAGGTCCTCCTTCGAAAACTCTGTCTTTATCCTCTAGGCTATTTAAAACCACTATGAAAAATCCCTTGGACATCAGATGAAGAGTTATATCCCCTTTTGGTTTCCAGTTGTTTTTTATCCAAGTATTCAAATTCTTCTCTGTGGGCCATAAGCCCATAAACTTACAGATAATAACATAAGTTGTCATGTGATCTCTGTGCTCCTGCAGTGCAGGATCATTAAGAACCACCCTAGGTTTGGTGGCAGTCTTGGGCTTACAGGATCCCTCTACTGAGTTGTACCTTTTTTTTCCTGACTATTGTCCTTTGGCATTTTCTTCCTTTTGTCCCTACCGTGAGTTTCTTCCCGAACATCATCTTTGCTGCTTTCCAGTACTGTTAAGTCTATATTCTTTTTCCCTTTCTCCCAAGGTCTCCTGAATCCATTTGAACTCGTTTCTTTGCTTTTGTTTGAAACAACGTTGTTGTAGGAGGGAGTGGAGCTCCCTCCTCCTGGCTCCTCCATGGTTCTTTGCTTGCTGCTCCTATTACTTCCTACTTCGAACCCTAGCTCCCCACGCCTCACATTCACCCGTAGAGGAAACAATTGGTATAATGTAGTTTCAACCAAAGCTATTGAAGCTTTTCATTCTCTTTCTGGTTTGGATTTCACAACAGGTATTTGTAGCTCCGCCTGGTTTAGATTTCACAGAAGTCATTTGCAGCTTCACCTACATCAGATAAACTGGTAATTTAATTATCTGGGATATCAGAGTGTTAATTACTTGCATTGATGTACTTGCCAATGAGAAATAACAATAATTTTGATGTTCTTATTTGTAGCGTTGGCATAACAGCCTTCAACTTTTCCTGCTTGCACGAATTTCCATTTCCCGATTCTAAATGTAAGCTTTTGGTTTTTTCTTAAGGTGGTTTATTGGAATTTTGAGTGATTATTGTTGCTTTTCATTATGGTTTTCCCATTACCGATGCATTAAAGGAATCATTTGGATTTCATTGTTATTAGTTTCATTGCTCTGTTGCCATGCATTCCATATCCAACAATCATTGCACTCCATGAGATGACATTAAACACGTTCTGGTAAGTTTAATAAATTTTTTCAATTTTGAAGCTATTTTAATTATTTGTCTTATCTAATTTCAAGGTCTACCACCTTTAAAATCTTTATGATTTTGAACTGTCTCAAAGTATTTAGTTAGTGAAAAATCTTTACCGTTAATGCAATTTTCCGAAATTATAACTTTAACACAAATAATTTTCTTAATTCACACTAGCTATAATTACAGGTTTCAAACAATTTTGCTAAATTCATTTCTTCTCCATTTCCTCTATAGATATAAATTTTTCCCAGTGGTTTCCTTTTACAAACATAGGATCTCAAATCTTGCATGATGTATATTAAGTTTTCCCTATACCTACGCATAATTTTTTCATAGAAAAACACATCTCGTTTTCAAAGAACAACTAATCATAGTGCGACACTTTATTTTTCTTCCTTTTTTAAGTGCGACACTTTATGTTTTTCATTTTTTAATTGCGGAAAAATATGTCCAAGGGTTTGAGGTTGAGATATGATAAATTTATGGAGAATTCAATCGATTATCTTGGTTGATATATTTAAATTCTATAAAATATTATTAAATAATAATACAAGTATTATTCAATATTAATCTATATGTTAAAGTTGTTTTTATATATAAAATTATTATTATTTTGACGGTTTGTTGATTTGTAAAAATAGTTTATGATTTAAAAAAGATTTATTAAGGTTATTTAAATTTTCAAAATTATTTAGAAATTTCATTACGCATAATACCAACTTTTAATACAAATAGATCTTTTTAAATGAATTTTAAGGCTAGCCTTCCAAAATGCAACCCTCCAATCTCTTGCAATTTCATAAACTTTATTATTAATTATTTTTTGGTATTGTAATTATTACTTGCGCAACGAGAAACTATGTTTACTAAAGTGGGTGGATCAATTTCTAATTTAATGCAATTCAAGATTGAGGAAAATCAACAAATTATTTTTGTATTTGGACTTGTTTGTGATGTTTAGATTAGTTTCGTATACATTTTATAAAAGGGTTGCAAACAACTTTTATGTTTTTTCCCATAGTACAATATAAAAGATGGCCAGTTAAAATTTTAAAATTAATCTTTTGCACAACTTGATAATGTTTGTTATTTATGTTTGCATTGTTGAAACAATTAGAATTATAAAAGCATGTTTTTATAATTTAGCTATATATATAGATAATTTTGATGTAGTAAATTAATTTTGAATATATTAAATTATATATTTTATTTACCATTAAGTTATAAAGAGTGCAACAAATTTATTATTTTTCAATTTATATGCATATGCGGATGTTAAATTGAACATTTTAATTAAAATTATTAATTACTTTTGGTATAATAGGAAACTACTGAGCAACAACGCTGCATATTAACACTTGTTTATTTTTATAATATCTAAATGTTATATATATTATATATTTAAAATTTTTGTTTGTTTGTTTGTTTTAGTTTTAAGTTTTAATTTAATTTTGGTTTTGTATTGTATTTTTCATTTAATTTATTTATTATGTTGTTGTTGTTATTTATTTATTTAGTTTTTTTTTTGAAGGGTTTGTGTTGATCCTCGACTAGCAACCCAACCCCATTATGTGTCAATTTGTTAGTTGATTTTATAGTTTTCGTTATAATGGATCAAGTTTGCCTTTGCGGTGTGTCAATTTCATGGTTGATTTTTAAGTTTTCATTGCAATTGATTGAGCTCATTTACACTACGTGTCAATTCAATGGTTGATTTTAAATTTTCATTTCAACGTGTCAAGCCTTAGGCTAAAATTTAAAATAGTTATACTTTTAGCATTTAAAAAAGACATTACTCTTGATATAATGAATCTTTCATTCAGGTGTTCATTTTTAAAGTTTCTTTAGTCATATAATTTTTCCATAATGTTATGGTTGAAATATGTTGAAAACTTAGGTTTTCAGTAGTCATGACATTTGATTTTAATTCCATGGTTGAAAAATTGTCAAAATTTTTAGGTTTTTCCAAGTCCTGATATTTTATCTTGAATGTTATGATTGAAAATAGTTATAAAAATTTTATCTTTAACGCCATGGTTGAAAGTTGGAATTTTAAGGCTTTTTGGAGATACGATATTTTATCTTTAATGCCATGTGTTAGGAAACCAGCTCGCAAAAAGATAGAAAAGATAGATCATCGCCTTAAAAATAATCCTCTTCGAGAGGGCAACCTCATTTACATTACACAAATGAACAATTCTTGGATGATTCAAATGACAAGGCCTTCTTTCTATATAGGAGTCTAAGGGGTCATAATATAATCAGAGCCGACATAACAATAATAATATAAGGGCACAATAATAACAATAGTGGGATTCTATAGGGCACAATAATAACAATATGGGACTACATGGGCACAACAATAATACAAAGGGGGTTTTACTAAGAACAATATGGGTTACACTGTAGTATAGGGACCTCCACATGCCCCTCTCCTTAAAAAAGTGTTGTCCTCAAGCTTGGTAGTTCTTGATGCTTCTGTATAAAATTCTTATCCTCCATGTGAATCTTCAGCGGGTAAGTTCTTCCCTTGATGAGAAAACTTTAAAATTGATGATTTCGTTAGCTGTGTTCTTGTTTCTATGACTCTCCTGGTTCCAATTACATTTTTCTTCCTCGTCAAGTTCTGGCAATATTTTTTGAACGATCTTTGCAACATTTTTGAATGAGTGGCCACACTTCTTTGTCCTTCTTCCATTCATCCCTTGCTTTGTTTATCCAATTTGGTTGGATAATAGAAATAGCACAAAACAATGCTTCCACATGCTCATCCTTTCTTGAGAGTGCATCTGTAACAACATTTTTCTTTCCTTTTTTGTAGATGATTTCAAAGTCATAAGCCAACATATTTGTGACCCATTTTTTCTATTCATCTAAAGATAATCTTTATTCTAAAAAGTATTTAAGACTATCATGATCCATTTTTACCTTGAAGTGTCTTCCCATTAGGTAAAGTCACAATTTCTTAAGTGCATGTAGTATTGCCAACATTTCCTTCTCATAAATAGCTTGCTTGAGATGTAGCCGTAAAATTCCCAATCGCCTACATAAAAACTTCTTTCACTACGATGTTGATCTTCCTGTTGTTTCATTTGATTCGACACCAAAGTGGCACTATCCTTTAAAAGTTGGAGAACATGTTGTTGATGCTCGATGTGGCCTTTCATTGCTTGAATCTTTTTCTTCTTGATATGTCCTTCTATATTGAGAATTTGAGGAGTGGTAATTTCTTCCAATGCATTACAAGATATGGTTAGATTCATTTCTTGATGCTTAATGTGATCTTTCACTTCTTGAACATTTTTCTTATTGATATGTCCTTCTATCTTGATGTGATATTCACTTCTTGAACCTTTTTCTTCTTGACATGTCCTTTTATCTTGAGAGTTTTAGGAGTGGTAATTCTTGCCAATTCCTTTACAAGATATGGTTGGATTCGTTTATTCTTTCTCTGGGGTTGGTTCCTAATGTATATCCTCTTCTTTTGATGTTTCTTGATCCTTTTCTTCCTCCTCTTCACAATTAATGTAAAATAATTTCTTCTCAGTACACTTATGACCTTTAATGTATTTGTTATCACAATTGTAACAAAGTCCTTTTGCTAGTTTTTCTTCCAATTGTTGTGGTTTCAACCTTGTAGGTTGTGGAAGCTAGGAGAAACAACACTTCTATCTTTATAGTTGTGAGGGGTAGAATTCCTTGTTGCCATAATTTTTCTTTCCACTTTTCTTGCCAACCTAAATGCCTTCTCCAATGAATCAGGTTCCCAAAGATGAACCTCATGTTGAATGTTATCCTTTAAACTCCCTATGGAGACATCAATCCTCTGCTTTTCTAGAATATCATTTTCCCTTATATTCAATTTTTGAAAGTCCTCAATGTTCTCTGCCATTGAACACTTTTGTTTGAGATTTATCAATTGGCTAAAGAAGGTGTCTCTCTTTGTATCCTCATAATGTGCTATCATTTCCACCGTGAAAATTGACCATGTAACAAGTAGTTTACGAGAACAAAGCCCTTTATACCATAAACATTGATCTGGTTCTAAACATGAAGATGTAATACATACCTTTTGTAACAGTTGCACCTCATGTAGATCAAAATACTGCTCCATGTGTAGAATCCAATTTACCAAATCCTTTCCATCAAACTTCCTCATATCGTATTTCCTTGATTTTAGAAGCTCGATCTTGAAACAACTGTAACTTTATAATTTCAGATCTTCTAGTTCTGAAATCACGACCTATAACAACCCTCTGTGTCCTCTTTCCAATGCCACCAGTCTGATTGAAATTGGATTCTCCAAGAAAGAGTTATGCACAATCTCCTAAGATGACTTGATTATATACCTTTTCCAAAGATATAACTTGTATGAAGTTCCACGTGTCACTATTTTGATTTTTAGATCTCAAAAATATACACTAAAAACTACAGTCCATCCTATTTTTGTAACTTCTGACGAAATTTCAATATGATGCTCAGAGAGATAGTTATGACGATTTTCCCCAGGTCACTTGTTTGGGATGTAATTCAGGAGCTTCCAGAAATCCTAAATGTATTGGATTGTATCTTCAAAAATATAGCAAAACAAGATCTGAAATTCAGACCTGAACCTCACCAATATTTCGAATCAAATGGATTTTAATTTTAGAGTCTTAACCTTTGTAGAAAAAAAATTATAGTGAAACTTCCACAATGACCTGTTTGAGGTGAAATTCTGGAGCTTGCAAAAACCTTAACCTCCTCAAATCATATCTCCGAAAATATAGTGAGAAAAGATCTGAAATTTGGCCCTGGGGTTTAGACCAATTTCTTATCAAATGGGTTTTCTTTTAGCTTCTGAAATTTCGTAGCAAAAAAGTTAAAGAGAAAATTCCATGCTGACATGTTTGGAACACCGAAACCCTAGAATCCAAAGCTCTGATACCAAATGTTAGGAAACTAGCTCACAAAACGATAGAAAAGGTAAATCAACACCTTAGAAGTAAGCCTCTTTGAGGGGGAAACCTCCTTTACATTACACAAATGAACAACTCTTGGATGATTCAAATGACAAGAACTCCTTTCTATGTATAAGAGTCTAAGGGGTCATAATATAATCATCCGACATAACAATAATAATATAAGGGCACAATTCTAACAATAGTGGGATTCTATGGGGCACAATAATAACAATATGGGGGCTACATGGGCACAACAATATAATAAGGGGGTTTTACTAATAACAATAAGGGATTACACTACTAGTATAGGGACCTCACAGCATGCCTGAAAATTGTTGGAAATTTAAGGTTTTTCAAAGCCATGATATTTTTTCTTTAACGCCATCGCTAAAAAATGTTGAAAATATACCCAAAAAAAACATTATCCCAACATCAACATTTTTCATTTTCAGGGTTTTTTTTGCGCAAAATAACTGGTTTTCATTGCCATTTTTAAAAAATGTTGAAAATTTATCCTGTAAAAAAAAATAATCGTTCTAGCGTACACAATTTTCGTTTTTGGGTTGGTTTTTTTATGTTTTTTTGGGTTTTTTGGCTAGAGTTCTCATTTTGAGGTCACAGTTTCTGTTTTATTGGTAATTTTTTTTTTGCATATCACCGTTTTAACAAAACACTCAATATTATATTCTTCCAATATATGATATATTAGCTCTTGGTCATACTTCTCGGTCACGTAGTGCTAAAGTGTATCTCCTAAGGGCTTATAACCCTCAGAATATCTCCATATTGGCATGTTGAAAAAAGGTGTGGGTTCAATGATTATCCTAGTATATGATATGTAGTAGCCCCTAGTCACAACTTTGGTTACATGGGTTCTAAGGTATAGCGCCTGGGGCCCAATATCCCTCAACATATCGACATATCCTCATTATAGAGAAAAGTGAAGGTTTATGGATTTTCTCGATATACTAATATAGTTTCTCTCAATTATGCCAATGTAGTTGACTTGCCCAAATAGTAGTAGTTCTGCTTAATTGTTGTATAATTCCCTAGAAACTCAAATTACCTAGCAACTGCATGAGTGGTGTGTAGTGTGATGGGCCAAGGCATTGATTAACTTAACCTATGTGTCGATGAAAATATCAGATTCCATTATGGAATCTCTTTCCAACTGAACTGTGCTAAGTTATTTACTTCAACCATTCATCTCTTATTCATTACATAATACCCACAATATCTATCCTCATGTCGTATGATAACAATTTTTTTATTGTGATAGGTCTTGAACATTTATGAGTTTGACCACCATTATTAGCTACATAGTATTCCCTTGGGATTGTGAATTGATACACCCCTCATCCTCCCATTCCCAATGCTACTATGGAATTGTATGAACAAGACCCAAGCATTAAAATAGTTTTTGATCTCCTAAATTTCTCATGAGAACAATTATCAAGATTGAATTTAGTGGGTTATTTGCACCTTTAATGTCATTCTCTCTTATTAAATTATCAATTTTTGTTTTCGTTCTCCTAAAAAATAATGGTTCCAATAAAATGTCTTCACTTTTCATATCTTCCTGCCACTCATAATAATAAGTATAATTAGAACTGTGTGTTATGACTCTAAGATTCTTCATTGAACTAGGGTCTATGATATTAAAACCTCTCATAATTTGGTGGTAAGATTATTGGTGACAAAAACAAGGACTCTCAAGTAAATCAATTGATGTTGTAGATTTATAACTAAGAATGAATCATATTCTACAACAAACCCCAAACAACCTCATTAAATGATACATTATTTTGAAAATGAAAGGACGGAAATCTAAAGGTGATGATGGACATGTTTCAATTAAAAGGAAATGTCTTATTATGGTGGAAGACACTCTTGCCACAACTAAGAACAAACATTTTCACAGTAACATGGAAGTGTTTAAAAATTCAAAGAACGTTATTTGCCAGAAGAATCAAAACAAAGGAATTTGAGTGAGTTCAATGCCTTCAAACAGGGTAATCAGTCTGTACCCAAGTATGAATCTCAAGGGGCTACTCAGATATGCTCTGCACCTAAACACTAAAAAGTTAAGGGTGAATAATTTCATTTACAAACTAAAGTGTAACATTTGGGCCAAGGTGAGAATTTTGATTCCTCGTACCTTGAATGAGGTAGTTCAATGGTACATCATCGCTAAAGAGGAGATTTTGAGTAGCGGTTAGAGTAGGCCAACAAGGCCTATAGGTTCATGAACACCTCAACATGCAGAAACCATCAAAGGTGAGTGACCTACAAACAAATGCATTCAAATGGGAGTCAGAGGCCATGATATCAACCTACAATATAGAAATCATGGTCTACATCATAGTAGTCCTAATCTATAGTGTAGTAATGATGATAGATACAATTATATCACCCTACATAATACTTTCATGCCACAACCCAATAACACTTAACAAAAAAGTATAGTGTATACTAATAAAGTTCTAGGCCAACATGTTTAACCAATAGTGGGATCCAAGCTCATAAGAGGGATGTTGGATTTATGGATGTCCACACTATAACAGGGATTTCAAGCAATGATAAGGTAAGTCCAACAAAACATAGTAAAAGTCCATCATGTGGGATATCAGAAGGGCTTATTGAATCCATGTGGTGAGGAATAATTTACATGTTGGAAATATTGAGGGGGGGGATTGAATCAACATTTCTTTACAATTGCTATGTTATTCCAGTTAACATCATTAATTAAACTAGGACACAAGATATACAACAAAAAATAATCTTATTAATATAAAAGATGAGGAATCCAATACTCTTACAAATAACTAGGCTCCAATATGCACAATAGAATTCTAACTCCTTCAAGGATCCAACATTGATCTCAATGACGCTCTAAACAGTTATGAGGAATCCCATCATTAAATAAAATCTAAGCTCCAACCTATTTTTCTACAGGGCTCCAACCTTGTATGAGGACTCAAATCCTCTAGGACTCTAGCTCTCTCTACTTGCATTAGTCCTCTAAGGTGGTTTCAATATTGCTTCAAGTCTTCCAAAAACTTCTTCAACAAGAATTGAAATATTTCTTTGAAAATACTTTAATAACACTTTAAGGACGTCTCCAATACTACTCCAATAATGCTTCACATATTTCATCAAGACCTGCTTCAACAAATGCTTTTAGAGCTACCACAAATGGCCTCTGAGATACTTCAAAATATGGTTCAACTCAATATCAACTCTGGTAAGTAATTGAAAGTGTCTTCAAGGCTCTTCACATCTTCTCAAGAAATACTTCAAAGATTATACTTCAATAAAATTTTCTCGTCAATCTTCAATAAATATGTCTTAATTCTTTTTCAAGTCCATTCAAATTTTGATTTAAATCTCATCAATAAATGTTAAAGGATTGATAAAAAATTTCTACAAGGACAACTCCAAATAATGCATACATATGCTTTACAATTAAGATCAAATTTTGTCTTTAAACAACACCTAGATTTGGATTTAAAAGACCCAAAGTTCCTGCCTCAAGTTGAGAGAAGAAGGGCCAAAGTTATGGTCACATGCTTGAACTACAAAGGGACAAAGTTATGGTCATTAGCCTAAGCATAGAGGGTTGAATTTCTGGTCACAATCCCGAGTTATAGAGGGTCGAAGTGTTAGAAAAATGCAAAGTGACAACTATTACTATGATTTTCCTTGAACCTTGATATTTTATTGTGAACCTTAATAATCATCTTTATGTCCTTTAGTTATATCTTTTCATCAAAAAATATCAAGAACAATAACAAAAAAAATAATGACACAAATATTAGGCTCTTATCTAGGGAAAAAACCCTCCAAGGGGAAAACCCATAAACTATTCTTCTTAGAATCTACTTCAAATAATATACAAAGACCTAAAACCTAGACCAAGTCCTTCGCCTTGTACCAAGTCATCCCTTCCCTAAGTCCTTCCTTGATTCTTCACTAACTAGCTTCAATACCGCAACTTTGACTTGCTAGCGTTAATATTGCAACTCATCCTGCAACTATTTCCCTACAATTTTGGCCTTGTAGCTTCCTCATAAACCTTAATCCAACCTCCTCCTACCTTCCTAGAGTAATAAAACTCTTCCTAGGGTAAACGAGGTTTAGACAAAATATTTTCTCTTATAGCTACAAGTTACTGCACTTCATCCTTTAGAAACTTTGGCCTCTTCCTACAACCCGAAAACCCTAGAATTTTTCATGTGTGAGAGGGATAGATCCCAAAAACACGATATTTTTGTCCTTCTTTATTCTCTTAGACCTTCGCTCTTCTTCTTCTAGCTTCCTAGCTATAAATCAAACTATTTCTTGATAGATAGAACTTATGGAGTGAGTGATTCCCAAATGAGGTCGAACTTCTCCTTTATATAGCCTTCTCAAAGGGTCAAATTCTATCCTTTAGGATGACTTGATGTTGTTAGGGCCGACTTGTAATTTTGGAGTTTCCAGGACTTCTAGACTTAAAATTAATTTTTTTTACAATTACAATTTTCCCAAAAGGTCTTATAAACATGATGTTGACTCCTTTGGCTCATGACAATAAATCCTAAGACCTACCAAAACCTATAAACATGAAGAACATGCTTTTATCTAGAATACCATCAATAAAGAGTATGAAACCCATGCTTTAATAATAATAACTTTTTCTTTTGTTCTCTTGTTTGTTACATAGTTGTTGACAATGCTGGACTTGACAACATGTCAGGGGATATCCCTAGTAAGAAGTCCCAATTAGACCTCAGACCGTTTGGTGTAGGAGTCCCAGTAGTGGGTTGTATGGTAATGCCTTGACCTCAATTTCACACAGAGGCAAGTGAGATAACTTTGTTGGTAGCAAGGTTGTGACAACTACAGTGAGCCAAGGAAGATGCATGAAAGGTTCTAACATATAGGGGTTGAGGTGAGTGTGCCGCTTGGAAACTTGTAATAGTACTCGGATGGGAAGGGAACACAGGAGCGAAGATACATCACAAGCTGGAAAGCTAGTTAGCTAACAATCCAAAGTGATGGTTAAACCAATCAACACATTTCAGTAAGATTCATACATACTTATACAAAATAGTCCATACATGCATGCGTAAGAAAGAAAATACATATGCCATTTAGACTAATCAAGATAGTTGGAATACAATACAACATATGCATGAAACATGTTGGATCTTATTATGTAAAGAAGTGTAAGTTCCAGTCATACAATATATCCATGTCCAACCATTAGCCCTAATAGTGGAACGTTACGGCTACATCGGCCTGCTCCTACAAAGAGATGTACTAGCTCCGTGCAGTGGAGAAGCCAAGGCACATTACAATATTGTCCAATCTCTCTCCAAGATAGTCTTATCAGAAGCTTGACTGACCAAAATCCTATACAATGAGTTATGAGGGACTATTTATAGCAAAGGGTGAGGTGGCCCTTGACATTCCCCTTTGTGATAGTTCAACTACCCTCATGACTCTTCACCTACTCTATGACTATTACATCCAACTATTGACACTTGACTTACACTTGACATGGCTCAAAATTATAATGCACATATACCCATGTGAACAAAATGACTTGAGAAAGCCAAGCTAGACATCACTCTAACTTAGACAACCATGGAAGTCCAACTCCTCAACATTCTCATTCTGATCGACAGTAACATATTGATGCCAAGATTGGTATTCCTAATGGTGTCCATGTGATCCGCAGTGATATCCATCTAAAACCTGACTCTTGCCTCCATAGCATATGGGTACACTGCTCGGGCTCCTTTTTCCAACTCGTTTGAAATCATGCGCATCATTTCGTTCAATGCAGTTGGACCAGGAACATACTTGTGCATGATGTCTGCACTGGTGGGAAAGTCAAGGCTAGTGGAAATGTGCATCAACTCGTCGAAGTATGAGTCAAGCTCTAGTCAGACCTATTTCTTTGTCTTCGCCTGGGTGAGAGTCCTGATTGATGGGATCACATGTGTGCGCACCAAAACATCCAAGCTCTTGAATAATCATGCATGGGAAGCCTGTATGCCAGTAATGAACTACGGGAGCTCTTCATAATTCCGAATCTGATTCTGGATACGTGCCTTTAGCTCGATCACATCGGCTCTCATCATCTTACGCAAGTGAAGCGGGGCTCCCTTGTGTTTTATCATTCATGTTTGCATGTCATCAATAGCAACATGCAAGTTCCTCAAGATACGTGCTCTTCTAGCACATTGCTACTGCCATATGTTGAGATGGACGACTTCCTTGTGCATAGTACCAAACTTGGAGTATAATGATCGCATAACAGTGTCAAGGGAAAATATTTCATATAGCATTGCCTTCTTCAGTTCATCTCGGGCGACATTGTCACCAAGTCTCCTCCTTGATTGGTCGTTTGTAGTTCCTTTTCCATTTGCTCATTCTCAGATATTAGAAAATGAACATTTGAGCTAGTGGCTTCGACATACACTCTGGTTGCATCGGCCAAGGCTGCTGGTTGTTTGCACACATCAATCACGATCTATCATTCCTCAACTTGCGCAACATATGTATGATACTCCGGAGTTGACACTCTGCAAGACTTCACAACTCTATGTTGAGATTCATCGAACGAGATGTTGTGCATCCCTCCTTCCAGTTGATCACCAAGGATCTCAGTGCCTCCTTGGTCACTCGAGACTTGCTCATCATCTGGATGCATTGAATCGGGTGAGTCGACCTCTTTGTGGTGGGGCATGAGGTCAGTGTCCTGTTCCAAATCTTACTGCTCCATGTCTACATCCAACTGCTGAAGTGCTTGTTCTATCTCATGAGTGAATCCTTGCTTGTGGGATGGTTCACCCTATTCATCTGATGCCAGATATTCTAATAAATCAACTACTTGTACAGGCGTTGCTTCATCTATTTGCAGAGCAGTTTTCTCTCGGAAGAGCAAGTGACTACGTTCCTTCCAAGATGCTAACACACACTCTCAATATAAGGAGAGGTGTGATAGTACTAGACTATTAACATCATATTCCATGCCAAAATAGGTACTAGTAATCAATAACTAGAAATATTCCTGAGTTTGTTATTAAGAAAGGTTAGTGGTGTGTCTTGCTATCTAGATGATACCTGCTGGGGGCATCCTCTCCTGTTAGTCTCTAAGCTCTGTGCCCCCCCCATGAAATGAAGAAATAAGATGAGCTTGATCCAATGAATGAGATATTTTCGTGCCCTTGCTGTATCTGCTGTTGCTACAATTCCCTCTCTCGATTGCACAACTCTTGTTCCTTTCGAAGTTACTCCCTCCGCTCATGCAACTCCTTCTCTTATTCTTCCATTCTCCTCTTATCTCTCTTCCTTCACAGGATTTTCTTGTCATGCTTTTGCCTCTTTGCCTCTATAGCCATAGCTTCTTTCTCTACAAGTGGATCTGCTTGAAACTTGTAGCTTTGCTCCTCCTCCATGCCATCGACAATCTTCCTCTTACCTTTCACGCGCATTGGTATGCTTGCCTCTATTGCCACTGCTGCTACAGCTAGTGCTCTCTGTGATGTTGCTTCATGTTGCTTCACTATCCACTCCACAGTGAAGTCGACCTGTTCATTGGGTCTGGAGAAACTGTAGCAATATCTCCATGGGTCCTCCTCGGCCTAATGAAATGCCCCGTGGATCCAGTTGAACTGAACTCTTGTGCAATGATCTTTCACAATACAATGTGGGTCATACATATTGTAACTTTAGAGGTCAAGTGGGTACTTCTTCATCTGTTTCGCTTCGACATTTGATTTCTTGATACTCCGAATCTCATATAACCCAATCCGCAACGGAAGAGCGGGCCAAGGTACCTTATTCTTCCGGTATAGTCTAGTTGTCAATGCTATAGAGATGTGATATGCTAGTTCTCGCATGAAAAATATGTCCAAGGAAAATTTGGTAGAACATGCAGAGGCTTCTCTCCGCTAAACATTTAAATGAAGGTTCTAGATGGTGAGGCATACCAATCAACAAATCCTATCAGTGCCTCCATTTCCTCCTTTGACATGCATAGTGGATCCTATTTGAATATCATCTTGTACACCGGGGTGACAAAACTATCATACAACCATGTGATTACTCCTCTGAAGTTGGATTCAGACAACAACTTGAAATATGTGTTCATAGTAGTCTCCGTCGGTGACCATGCCTACTCCAAGCCTGGGAACTCCTGTCAAGCACAGACTGCATCTAAGATGTAGGCGAACTTGTAAATCTCTGCATGCATACCTACGGGTGAGTGTCAAGCCTTCGTTACCTGTTCCTTTAGCTGATAAGCCAACATGCCAAACCAGTTACATGGTTTTCCTTCTCTAGCCAGTTGGTCCAGCATGACCACCCAACTATGTGGGAAGGTTTATGTGCTTGCTTAGCCATACAATCAACAAGAAAATATGACCAAGTATTGATACGCCTTCTACAGTATCTTCGTCTTGTAGATTTGGTTGGGTGTCAACTTGAATCGAGTCGACTCCTTTACCCAGTTCTTTAGAATGTCTCTAGAGTTAGCACTATTGTTGGGTAAGTTGAATGGAGTCTTCATGATAGTCACAGGCTCTAACATCTAATACATCTCATCATAGTTTCATGCCTAGCAGGTTGCAAGATAAGGTCATCATCTCGGGATCAGTGTGAGAGATGACCCAGTGTATCATGTCCACGCATGGGAACGCAGGGTATCTGCTTGCAATCTGGTACAAGCCGGAGTTGTGAATTTTCACGTACACCTAACGGCCTTCGAGGTCTTCTTCAAAAATGCCTGGGAATGCTTCATTGACCTCTTGTCACTTCAGTTTGATGTCCCTATCAAGAAATAATGTATCTTCATAGATCAGTAGACTAGAGGACACTCGATTAACTGCTACTCCAGCTGCATTTTCGCTAGTGTCCTGTGATCCCACTCTCTGGGAAGCCATTGATCCTGTACTACTAAGAGATGGATGAACACTTGAAATATCTGGAGACAAGCGACATGCATGGCAAGAAATCTATTAGTGCAAACCAAAGCAAATTTGGGGAAAGACACAACACATACCTGGGAAACTGATGGGCAAGATTACATAATTTCTTCTAGGAGGCTGGGTGACTAGATGCTAGAACTGTACAAAAGGTAGTTTGGGCTATCTAGGAGGTAATATTGGCTTATGGACTGGCTAGTGGCCATTGAGATTTTTCAATGTGCAATTCCATCTTGGAGCGACTACAGGCTCAGGGACTGCATTGCGTAATTTTCTGGGCCAGCAGTCACTGTCCCTAAGAAATCTGCAAAAGAGTCTTGGAGAACAGTGCTAGGTAGAAATGCATATTTCTAGAGAGGAAGACAGAGCCTTCCTTCCCCATATTATGAAATGTTGTCCCAGTGAAGGTAGAGTCTGGGCCAAGGTTGGCCCAACTCGCCGACGGGCAACTAAAAGAAAATATGATAGTGAATGCATGGCAACACTAAGTGAAATTAGAGGTGATTGAAAATGCATGTAAACATGAATGAAATATTTAGTAAACAGATCAATGTGCATGTGGGTGATGAAGCGAGTCACTGAATTGGTGAGCATTCATGCAAAACAATTTCATGCATGCGACAATAGTGAGATAGAAACAAAAACTGAAACAATGCTAGGACAAACTAGTATACATGTAAACGACAGAAAGCATTCAACGAAATCAAGGAAACAAAACTCACACAAGAGAATACACCAAAAACGATAGAAATGATGAAAAAGACAAGTTGAGGCCACTTATTCATGAATAGCTGAGCCAGATGTGTTGAAGATTCTTGGATGTGCTATGGGATGTTAGAGCTCCAAGATCGATGTGAAAGAATGAGATCTGATGTGTCAAATAAATAAGTTTGGGATCATGACGCGCATGCCACAAATATATGAAAAAGTGACACTTGGAGGAAAGTTTCTAAAACAACTTTGCATGTCACCTCTAGCTGCTAAAAATAGCTCCCTGAATCATGGGATGCCTTTTGCATGTTTCCTTTTGCTATTCTGGGAAAAAGCAAGTCGTACATGCAAGTCAAGGTTCCTTGGTCTTGGGTGGAACTGGTCAACCCAACTGCTCATGCATGAAGTTGCTCAACTGTTGGGGAAAAATGCACATTTTTGGTTGGGAGCTGGGCTGGCTGCCAAAGAGATTTGCTCAATTTCTGGGCAAAGCGTCTGATTGCTGCCCAAATTTTCACAAATTATAGGTTGAGCAACCTTTGTGGGGAAAATTACATAATTTCCACTTGGAGTGTTGACTGGAAGAAGTGCGCAATTCTGGAGCCCTGCAAGCTACATACAGGATTGCACAATTTCTAGAAGGAAGGCTGATTTCCCTCTAGAAATGCACAATTTCTTAGGGGAGCTGCTCAGCTTGTAGCTGGACCAAGTTTAGGTGAATAGCCCATGAGGGGAATGCATCAAGCTATGATTGACAGGCTGCCTTTGTGCAGGGAAAACGCTGAAGCTTGTGTACTTGATGAAGCAAGACAAGGTGTTGTTAAAGGTTGGTAGGGAGGATCCAAAATGAAGCTAAAAAAAAATTTTGGAGGGTGGTTGTAGCTGCTACAATAATAACATACATATTGAAATGAGTACAATAACAGTTATGAAGAACAAAACTAGTTACATTTTCAATACTTCCTCTTAAATAGGGAGGTATTCATAATTGTACAACCAATACAACATCATTCTCAAATTGAAGAGTTATCATAAGAAGAATTGGATTGATAAGACATAGTGTAAGCATCATCATCATTACCAACACTATCTCTGAGGCCTAACTAGACAATCTCTTATTTATTTAAGAACATTAAGTTGGGAGGTTTTACATGTGATACTACACCACCTCTACAAGGTACATACCCCATCTAGATGTCTACAAGGTAGTCCTTTTAGGAATATTCTTATATTGAATCTCCAATTTTGAGTCCTCAAATAGTATCGGTCCTCTTCGACCACTCTTCTCTTGGATACCAGTCACATCCTCAAAGAGTGTTGGTCCCTTTCCTTTCTTGGATTCTTTATCCTCAAGGAAACCCCAAGTGCTTATCCAATTCTTTGCCACTCTTTCTTCATCATCTGAAGAAGAGAATCCATATGTGATTTCCAACATCACTCCCTCTCATTTCAAAGAGGACATCCCTATTATCCTTTTGACTAGAGAATAGATCCTTCTCCTATTCAAGGAGACTCTTTTTAATCCCTCTCAAAACTAGAGGAGATCCAAAATTTCATTTTATTTGGGAAGTCAACATCACAAGCCTTATAGCTTGTATTCATAAGAGTACCAACTACTTGATCTTTATAGCTGCATGGCTACCTCTCTTCTTCACTTCTAAAGCTTGCTTCCTTTCATGGTATCATGGATCTATCTTCACTATTCAATCTTGTGATAGGTTCCAGGTCATTCTTCTTGCTCATCACTTCCATCTTTGTCATCATAGATGAAGGCATTATATTAAGCCTTCAAATATGATCATAGCTTCCTTTCTGAAATTGATCTTCTTTTGACCTTCATGTTATCTTCTCGCACTACTACCTTTTAATTCCAATATGTCCACGTCTTGACTTCATAGTTGCCAGGTATCAAATATTGAGCTTCCATCAATATTATTCATCCATACAGTTTAACTTGCCTCAAGTACCATCATATATTCATGCATCATTCTTCTAGATAGCTAAATAATATATTAACCAGATAACCATTAAAATCAGACTTACCTCATCGTGATGACCTTCTTGTTCCATCAACATCCTCATTTACCATCTCCACATGGATCTTCCTTCATGCATTAGAGTGCCCAAGGATCAAACTTTATTACCAAGTTCCAAATTTTTCTTCGGGAGATTATAATAGATGTTAATCATTATTTACATATTCTAGAGAAAGTCTTAATCTTTTATACATTATTAAGTAAGTCAACTTATTTTCTTTTCAAGCATCATATTTCTATATACTTAAGCATATTTTATGACCAAATTTCTTTTCTCAAGATTCAATACGTATGAATCTCATCCAAAGCTTACTTTCAACGTACATTCTTATGCTTTCACCCAATCATCTAGCTATATGCTCTAAAGTGAGTTTGCGACTTGACCCATTGAATTCCTTCATCCTTTTACCAATGTTACTTCCACATTACATGGAATGTATACTAACTTTGTCATAGTTCTTTTCGTAAGAACCTTCCATAATGGTGGTTATTGTAGGATCATAACGATCCATCAAAGCAAGATGACTACCTCTAACATAATGTTAGATAACGCCCAGATGAAAAATATGCAAAATGGTTTATCTATCTATCTATCTTTAAAAACTAAATGACTTTTATAAAACAAATTAACCAAGTATATTCTACTCATGCAACTACCACATGATTATCTCTATGATGCTATAAGTAAACAACATATTATCCTAAAGGAAAGACCTTTTTTACCAATAACCTATCAAACACAATGCCTTATTCAATAGTAAATATCCTTTAATTATTCTTTCTTCAACTTCTTCTTAGGTTCTCCCATTTCCTTAGATGCATGAACGTCATTATGTTCCTTTATATTGTTTTTTTGTTGGTTTGGATAGTCCCTCTTATAGTGTCCAAAATAATTTCACTTAAAGAATTGAACCTTAGACATGTATTTCTTCTTGGACTTTCCAAGCTTCCCTTTATTCATCTTCTTGACTTAGGCTAAGTATTGAGATTTCTCATCTGATCCAATGTCATCTTTGACCTTGATCCTTGATTCCTCCAATACGCATTGAGCCCGCAACTTGTCAGAGGGAGTTGAATCTTTCTTGGAGTAGATGATTGTTGTAAAGCTGCTCCATTCCAGTGACAATGCATTTAGTACACAAATGGTTACTTTTGAATCATAAATTATTTCCCCAAATCCTTGAAAATGGTCTCTTAGCTTAGAGACTTTCATGATAAAGGATGCCATATCTTCATCCTTTGATTTCTTCATTCTATATAACTTATTCCACAAACACATATTTTTTCTTGATGTACTTACAAAGTAAAAATTCACTAGCTTGTCATACATAGCCTGGAAATTTTTAAATTTGCAAAAAATTGAACCAAAGAATATCTAATGGATTCAAATATGATCCTTTGAGCCCTTACTTCCCCTTTATTGTATTTCACTAGTTCTTTTGCCTTGTCTTTTCTAGGTTCAATAATTCCCCAATAACATACTCTATTACTTCTTGTTATGTGAGAATCAAATCAACCCTTTTCTTCCATGCTAGATAATTTGATGATCTAATGAGCTTGTTTCTCTACTTGCAGAAAGAACCCATATGACCTGTAGATTCAGACATGATGTAATGATATGATACTTACTTGATGATTGAGATACTCCTCTTCCTTGATGACATCTTCAACTTTCTTGATGCCTTCAATATCCCTGAAGATACTTCCTTGAAAGATGTTCCTTAGGACTCCTCCAACAATAACTTCCAAGAGAGATGAATGATAAGATCCTTTGATGCTTCCTTTAAATAGGTTTACCAAGGAGTCTTCAAAGAGACAATCCTTCTTGAAGTCTTCTCCTTCACGATTTCCTTGAGAGTTTCCTTTTTCCTTCCCCTTGACAAGTAATTCCTTCTAGTGTCCTTCCAAGTTCCTTCCTTGTTCGCCTTAACTTTGATTGCATGTTGGAAAAATGAAAAGTGGTAACTATTAATATTTTCCTTTAACCTTGATATTTTCTTGTGAATCTAAATTATCTTCTTTATGCTATTTAGTTAGATATTTTAATAAAAAGATATGAAGAAATATAACAACAACAATAAGGACACAGATATTAGTCTCTCAGTAAGGGAAAAACCCCTCCAAGGAGAAAACCAAGAAACTCTTCTTCTTAGAATATGCTTCAAATGGCATACAAAGACCCAAACCCTAGACCAAGTCCTTATCTTAGTACCAAGTCAGCCCTTTATCAAGTTATTCCTTGATTATGCACTAGCCAAATTCAATACTACAACTTCGACCTTATAGATCAATACTACAACTCGTCCTGCAAATTTGAAACTGCAACTTCGGCCTTGCAGCTTCCTCACATACCCTAATCCAACCTCCTCCTAAGAACTTCCTAGATCAAGACTACTCTTCCTAAGGTAAACGAGGTCTAGAAAGAGTATTCTCTCTTCCAACCACAAGTTATTGCACTTTTTCCTTTTGTAACTTGGACCTCTTCCTGCAGCCTAACCCTAGAATCTTGCACGTTTGAGAGAGATAGAGCCCAAAAACAAGATAATTTAATCGTTCTTTATTCTCTCAGAAATTTTTCCTCCTTCCATCTTCCCAACTACATATCAAACTCTTTATTGATAGATCGAACTTGTGGAGTGAGTGAGTACAAAATGAGGTCGAACTGCTCCTTTATATAGCCTTATCAAGAGGTCGAATTCCCTCCTTTAGGCCGAATTGATGTTGTTAGGGCCAACTTGTACTTTTGGAGTTTCCAGGACATTGTAGACTCAAAAAATAATTCTTTTTACAATTACAATTTTCCGGGAAGGGTATTATAAACATAATGTTGACTCCTTTGAGTCATGATAATAAATCCTAAGACCTAGAAAACCCTTGCAACATGAAGAACGTGCTTTTACTTAGAAGACCATTAATAAAGAGCATGAAACCCATGCTTTAATAATAATAACTTTTTCTTTTCTTCTCTTGTTTCTTACACAGGATACATATTGAAATGAGTACAACAAAAATTATGAAAATTAAAAGAAGTTACATTTTCAACACAAAGTTCTAGCTATGGTCTTAAGCCATAGAGGGCCGAAGTTTTGGTTATAGGCCTAAGCTACATAAGGCCAAAATTTTGGTTACAGGCTTGAGCTATAGAAGGCAAAAGTTCTTGGTTAGTCCTAAAAATTTTGTTAAAAAATTGGTCTAATCCAAAGGCCATAAAATTCTTCATCGTATAATAATGAATCCAACACAAAAGATTAAAATTGAAACAAATGTAAAAACCACCAAGTGAACAAGATCCAAAAACTAGATTTAAAAATGAATTCTTCTTTTTAAAATTGTATTCTTCTTATGCTTGCTCAATAAAATTGTTCCTCAGATCCATGAATTTAGTATTGTATTGCTTATCCATATCAATCACCAGAATGGAGTAGGCGTGGCTCTAATTATATTGGTTTACCATGTTGAATACACACGTCTCTAGAGGGATCTGACTTGTATACATGGAAGTCGACATGAACATAAATGCTCTATAAAATTGTTTGCGAGTCATGTGTACCGTTTTATTCTATAGAACACATAGATATGGCCAATTCATCGTCTCTACAACACTTGATAACTCATTGTCATACTTGTAACATGCTAGTGCTAGGTAAATTCATCCCACGACCATAAATTTATGGAAATCTAGTTGGAATTTTTGTTCGTGATAGGTTTTTTGAAGTGATAAGCACAATATTATGAGAGTAAGGACATATCTAGAGAATTAAACCTTTCATTAGACACAATTTAGTAACATTTGTTTACCTATTAGTGTTGTTTATATATTAGCACAACAATCATCAATACTTTTCCTAGTACGCATTATCAACCTTTAGTTACTAGCCTGAAGTATTTCTTTATGGCCAGGGAATCAAGGTTTAATTTCTATTACCAACTTGGTTCATCCTTTAAGAAGGTGTATTATTTTCATAAATGACAACCACCATTTGTTCAACATTATTGCAATAAGAAACTCCACATCTATCTCTGACCATGAATAATTAGTTTTCTCATTATCTCCTGTCGAATATGCTCATAAATCTATCTTCAACTGAGTTTTTCATCAACAGGAAATTACTCAACAATCTCCCCCTTTGTCATTGATGACAACATACTATGTGGCAACTCTCCCTGCGATAATTACCTTTGATATTTTTCTCCCCATTTGAAATTAATGGAAAATAGGGTCCTATCTTCTATCATGTTCTCCCCCAGTCATAGTGATGCTCCCCATGCATATGAAAATTGTACACCTCATTTGGTTAAATAAGAAACCATTGGTAATCCCTGAAGCAACACCATGTATATAAATTATTTATAATGTTTTTCTCTTTCTTCCGTAAGCACTTTTTAAAGTAAATTGGCTCTCAACTGTCATATCAAATTGTAAGGAAATTGATAGCAAAAGTCAACATAGACCACTTATCATCACACAAATACCAACACCCCCATTAGGTGCCTTCATTTCAGTTTTGTAACATGGCACTACAAAAAAATAAGAACAAACTTCCATTTCTTGTTCTTTCATCCATGTCTTCTATCTGTTGTCCCCACATCCTCAACCAATTTCTTCAGAATAAATTCTGGTATCATCCAACGAATCTGTGACGTAAGTACCAGATGCAACTTTTCTTGGTCCAAGTCCTGATACAAATTGCAGTGGGAAAACATCCATTCATGGCAAGTAGCCAGTTTTATGTCGACACTAAATTGATTGGTTATTGTGGCCATTATATATTCAATGGAAAATGTCAAGAACTATGGTACTTTGGATAATACCTTTTTTGTGTCGATAATAAGTCATGGGAATGAAATTCACAAACTACTCTACAAAAGTGCAAATAATATCTCTGTCAATGCTTCTTCTCTGTAGCAGATTCCTCTTCTCTCAGTTTTGGAGACTATGACATTTTTGATGGGCCATGGAATTGTCATCTTTTTGCATCTATTTTCTTATTTCCTCTCCTCATTTTTGACAAAAAAGACCACATTTTAGCACTGTAACAATCTTTATTCACCTAAGTATGTGCCTTTCCATTCCACTTTCTTAGTCTAATTTTGCTTATAATTTGGCATTAGAACTAATGTCTTATGCGATTTTTATCATAAAACTAATATATGGGATGTTTCAGGTTTAAGTGATCAGTTGAAGTTGTTGGTACATGATTTCGTTTTCAATTTCCTTTATTAATTTGGAAATAAGGCTCGATGATCTGTTGTTGTTACACAGATAATTTTCCTTGCACATGTTGTATTTTTCCAAATTAGTCATACTGACCGTATCTAGGAGCACATCAAGTCAAAGGCAGTTCAACCATTGGGAGATATTCATGGATAATACAAATCACTTAGTTGAGATTCTTTATAAAATCATTGTAATTAAGGGAAACTATTATAACTTCACCACTACCATGGAAACTGTTGTACAAATTATTAGAATATCTCTTTATTTTAAGATCACATGATAATTAAAATATTCTCATGATGACCTTCTTGTTGTATTAAAAAAATATGAAGAAGAGAAGTATTTTCCCATTGGGGGAGCGAAGATTTTAGAAAGATAGGATTGGAAAGAAGGGGGAAGCACTAAAGCACTGTAATCTTGATGTTTTGTTAATGAAAATCTCAACCTTTTGGCATTATATCTTTATTTGAGTACCATGTGTGTTGTTTAGTTCACCAACCCCTGTTGAGGAGGAAGGGCCCTCCTTCTTAGCAGGGATCACTGGTTAAATAGAGTATAGTAATTATTTGCATTAATTATTCTTAGTTATGTGCTTTTTGTTACTGTCAATTTTATTTATGAGTTATTGCTTGTAGAGATATTTTAAATGGTGTGACAACATAAGTCCTCAACCAATCCCTCTTACTAGTGTAGAAACAAGTTATTTACTTTTCTCTTATAGATTGGATTTAAATTTATTTGAATGTGTGTGTTCAACATTTGATTAAGTGATTGATGGGTTGCAGGAGTGTTGTTTTTGAGTGAGAGTGGTTGAGTAACAATGTGGTTTATTCTAGAATTATGTGACTATTTTCTGGTGGTGTTGAAGAGTGTAACAACTTGAATGTTTTACTAAGAGTGAGTGTGCAACGACCTTGGTTTGAGATTCGTTTTTATCGTTAGAATTTACCCGACATAGAATTTTTTTGATAGCCTTAATTATAGTCTACCCATAGTAATAATTAATGTAAGAGTGAATCAATTTCTCTTATTTAAAGGAACACTTGTTTCGCTAGACATTTTTGGTGCTATTGTCGAGGAGGCTATTAAGGTGCATATGTGTGACTAGCTTATTTGCATGCATTCATTGAGAGTGTGGTAGATGTGTTCCTAATTATGAAGTTTTTAGGCGATAAAAAAAGAGGTAAGAACTTGCACATCGCTTTGACATACTAAAGTGGGATTGACCCCATGAGGATCAAGGCACAAAGGATTGCATTGCATGAGTAGTGAATAAGAAAAACACGGTGCCCCAAACAAAAATAACCATGCAGGTGAAATAGGATGCCAAAGTAAGAAAAATAACTAAGATTTAGGAAGGACAACTTATATACATGAAAATATTTCAAATGATGAAGCAGAATCCTCTACTTGGGGGAAGGCGATAAAAAGGAAAGAACCTATTCAGATCACCCCACAAAAGCCAGTATCTATTGATACATCTGTACTAGGCAAGGAGATAGAGTTAGGGGAATATTTAGAAACAAGTCCTAAGATCTCTAGTCCTTCTATAATAGCAAGAGGAGAGGATCAAAATATGAAAGAAGGTTATAGGGATACACAATTAAATGATCAGGAATTGACTCTAGGTAAAAAATTGTGTGGTCACCATACTCTGGACTTTGGAAGTGCAATGAAACAAATTGATGATATAAAAGATAACGAGGATTTGTTTGGATCATCAAAGCCACCTGAACAGTCTGAGAAAATTGAACAATCTAAACAAATTTCATCATCAAAGGAAGGAAAATCTCCTTCATCAAGAAGACCACCTATAACAACTGCTCTAAATTTTCAACAAAACCCCATGGAAGGAAGTTCAGTCACCATTTTTTATTTTCCCATTGGGAATCTCCAAGGGCAGGATCTGATGAAGAATGTATCCTTATCTGCACTCCCTACTTTTCAAGGTATGGTGTTAGAAGAACCTAAAAAATTCGTTTTTGAGTTTGATTTCCTTTGTAGAAGTTATGACTACACCACAGAGGAACAAAAACTAAAGTTGTTTCCAACCACATTAAAAGGGGCAACATTGAAATGGTTAATGGGACTTAGTGGTAGGTCCATTGGTAGCTAAGATGCAATGAAGAAATTTTTTCTAGAAAATACCAAGATTACTATCATTCTAGGGACTTGAAGGATGAGATAATTATAATTACTCGAAAAACAAAAGAGAATTTGGAGTATGTTGAACACATTCACTACAATTTTCAAAGGTCTCATCACAATAATTTGGATAAGGAGATAGTCAAAACAATCTTGATTAAGGGAATGAGGGATGACTACCTCAATATGTTGAATCTTTTGGGGAAAGGAGATATAGCTAAGGAGTCCTATGATGACATAGTTCAAATTTGTCGAAGGAGATCTAGAGGATCTACTAAAAACCATACCATGACACATTATGCCTTTGCCAAGTTTTTAAAGCCAACAAATACTGAATTAAATCATGCAAAAATTGGGAATCTATTGGAGAAATTCAAAACTAACAATATGAGTTCAATGTATTCTCAGTTTGATGTATTACAGGAAAATAAAAAATAGAGAAAAAATGAGTAAGCATTAGCCATTTTCTACTCTAATTTTTGAAATAAGCATTGCTTGAGAGAGTTCCCACTTAATAGTTGCACCATATGTGAACGAGATCATTCCACAGAGAAATGTCCTTCACTACCTAGAATCAAGGTAATTTATAAGAAAACAGTGGAAGATGTTGAAGCAACTTACTTTATTGGATCTAGACCACTAAGTATGATGAAACACTCGTTTCCTCCTTTAAATTATTTGTCTAATGTATATAATGTTTAGAAACCACCCCAACAGTTTCATGGTAGCCCCCTAACCCATCTCTCGTACAATATCATATGCCTTGGCCCCAATGTCTTGTTTCTTCATGGCCTCAACCTTGGGGAGGACTTGCTCTCCCAAACTAGATGCTTATGTAATTACCAATGCAATTACAGTTACAACTCCCTTCCAATGTGCTTGTGAGTGCTGCATTATTGCACCCTAAACTACCTACACAACCCAATCCTAACCCTAATAATAAGGTAGTACAACAAGTAGACTACTCAAATTTTCCTACTTACTGCATTTCACTGGTATAATGTAATGAACTTCAACTTCGCTCGTGTATGATAGTAACCTCCACTCCTCCCCTTGTTATAATAGAAAATGAGGAAGAAAATTTATTAGGAGGAGGATATGTGATTCAAGGATTTGTAAGAAAGCAACACACTGAAACAACATGTGATACTTTTAATGGTGAAACATTTGGTAAGACTGTAATAAATGGCACTATAGTTAGTGTTCCTGTAACAACCACTGTCATTGCAACAACAAATATTTCCCAAAGTGTAACAACTACTAAAAATGAAACATCTTTATGCCTTCCTTATCCTAAGAGATTGATTGAAGCTAGAAATGCTCTTTAAGATGAACCTGATTTCTTGACAGAATTAAAGAATTTGCACATTCAAATTAATTTGCTTCAAGAAATTTGAGATGTTCCCATTTATTCTTAAAAAGTTAAGGAATTATGTGGTAAAAATCCAAATAGAAAACCTAAGGACCCTCCTATTGTGCATGTCATTGGTAAATTATCTGAGTTGATATTAGGAAATGATGTGCCTACTAAATATGAGAACCCCAGGACTCCCGCTGTGACTGTTCACATTGGCAGAACAACCCTTAAAACTAATTTAATTGATTTAGGAGCTTCCATCAATATAAATAACTAAGGAAGCAATGGAACTACTTGGGCTTATCAATTTAAGACCAACTCCTATTGTTTTAGAGTTAGAATATAGGTATCAAATCTGACCTGAAGGATTATTAGAAGATATTATTATCTCAATTGATTCTTGGAAAAATCTAGTACATTTCATGGTGCTTCAACCCAAATCATGTTTAGGTGGACATCATTTGATTTTAGGAATACCATGGTTAGATACTGTTGATGCTTATATAGGATGTAGATCTAGGTGTATGACTATTTTGGATGGATATACTACTAAGAACCTTTTCCTTTACCCTCCTTCCAAGCCGAGTTTTGGACTTGAAAATCCCCTAGAATTGGAGTTCGAGTTGGAAGAAACTAATGCTTGTCTAATACTTACCATAAGAAAAGTATTACAACTTGAAAATGAGGCTAAAGACGATGTTATCATTAATTTTCTTAGTGACTCTTCTGCTATTACACCTCGTACATCCCGTGAGGAAAGAATTTATGATGATATTGTTACAAATGACATACCCACCACTTCTAGTATCAAAAGTACAGATGTAGAAAATGAGGTTGGAAAAACCCTTAATATTAATCCTAATTTATCTACTTAGAAAAGAAAAAAACTAGTGTTGTTACTTAGAAAGAATAAGTAAGCTTTTGCATGGGATTATAAATACATGAATGGTATCCATCCTAATTCATGTACTCATCATATTTATTTAAAGGAAGGATGTCGACCTGTTAGGAAACCTCAACATAGAATGAATCTGGCTTTAAAAGGTATTGTGAAGGGAGAACTCCAAAAACTTTTAGATGAAAAATTCATTTATCTTATTTCTGACAGTCAGTGGGTATGTCCACTAGTCATTGTTCCTAAAAAAAATGGGAAGTGGAGAATCTGGCGGATTACAAGGAGCTAAATAAGGCCACTCAAAAGGAACATTTTCCATTACCATTCATTGATCAAGTTCGAGACACTCTATCTGGTAAGAAATTATTTTATCTTCTGGATGGATTTAGTGGTTATAATAAGATTCATGTTTCGCCTGAAGATCAACTACCTTTACTTTCCCCTGGGGTACTTATGCTTATAGGGTTTTTCCTTTTGGACCATGCAATGCACTTGCAACCTTTAAGCGGGAAATATTGAAGATTTTTGCTGATATGGTTAATGACTGTTTAGAAATCTTTATGGATGATTTACACCCTATGGGAGTGTATTTGATGAAGCCTTGAACAACCTTAAAAAAGTACTTGAGCTTTGCATTCAAACCCACCTCTATCTCAACATTGAAAAATTCCATATGATGATGATTGAGGGTATTGTTCTAGGACATTTGTCTCTTTTTTGTAGGTATTCAAGTGGAACCAATGAAGGTAAAGGTAATTTTAAAAGTTCCTACTCCTAAAAAACAAAAATAGATCCATAGTTTTTTTTATGGAAAGAAAGTTATTATAGGCGATTTATAGAGAATTGTGCTAAATTGTACTAACTTTAATTTCCCTATTGACAAAGTACAAGGAGTTTGAATGAACTGATAAGTGTAACACCAATTTCGTAGAGTTGAAGAGATGTGTAACAAAAACTCTTGTTTTGAGAGGACCAAATTGGAATCTGTTGTTCCACGTCTTTATAGATGCTTCTGATACAACCATTGAAGTTGTGCTTGGTCAAAAGAAGGAAATAAATCATACGCCATCTATTACATTAACAAGAATTTGTCTCTTGCAGAGGTAAATTATACTATTACAGAGAAGGAATTTCTTGTTGTTATACAAGCTATTAATAAATCTAGACACTATAGCACTAGTTACCAAACTTTTATGCATACAGATCATCCAACTATCAAATTTTTAATGAACAAACATATTAGAAATGCTAGGGCTACTAGGTGGTTTCTGTTACTCAAAGAGTTTGATATTACTATCATAGATGCATTTGGAAAAGATAATGTTGTTGCATACTTTATTTCTAGGATAACTAATTCTATTGATGATATTCCTATTGAGGTTATTTTCCAGATGAATATATATTTGTAGTGTCCACTTATTCACCTTGGTATGCAGATATTACTAATTATCTCGCTATTGGAAATATGCCTCATCATATTTATCCTAGAGAAAGAAAGAATATTTTACAACAGAGTGCCAGATATTTTTGGGTGGATGGAAGACTATTTCACACTGGTTTTGATTAATATATTAGGAGGTGTGTGAGGGAGACTGAAATCCATGATATCCTCAAGCCTCATCATGATGGACTTTGTTATCAAAATTTTGTCGATAGGAGGAAAGGTCATAAGGTGATGCAAATGGGCTACTTTTGTCGCACTATATTTCGAGATGCAAAGAGGTGTGTTCAGGGATATGACAAATCCCATAGAATGGGTTAGCATACACAATCAGACGAGATTGTTATAACCCTAACTGGTGGTGGAACCTTTTGAGAGATGGGAATTAGACTTTGTGGGACTGATCAATCCACCATCTCAACAGAAGGTTTGCATCCTTGTTTGCATAGATTATGCTACAAACTGGGTAGAGGCCATAGCACTTACTAGGGAAACTGATCGTGTTGTTTCAAACTTCTTGTTTGAAGAATTGTTTTTCTTGATATGGAGTTCCAAGGGAAATAGTAATAGATGGAGGATCATAGTTTATCTCTCGGTTGATGCAGGATCTTGTCATAAAATATGGAGTTTATCATAGGATTAACTCACCCTATGATCCTTAGGAAAATGGGAAGGTGGAAAGTACTAATAAAATACTAGAAGTTATTCTTACAAAAACTGTGGTAGGACATAGAAAATATTGGGTGGGGAGACTTCCTGAGGTATTGTGTGCTTATAAGACAACTTGGAGAAATACCACAACTTTTCCCCTTGTGAATGTGTTTTTGGTAAGAATCCCATTTTCTTATTTAGTTTGAGATTAAAAAATTGAGGACTATCTTGGAAGTATATTTAAATATGACTACAACTCAAGAGAATAGGTTGAAACGAGTGAATGAGTTGGATGAAAAGCACCTGGTTGTTGTGACATGAACACATATTATTCAACAACAACGTGCTAAATGACATGATAAGTTTATTAAAAAGAAGTTGTTTTAGAAGGGTGATTGGGACTTACTCTACTATTCTAGGTTCAAGGATTTAAAGGATTCTATCATTTGTAAACATTCTCTCAATTGCAATTCCAGACCTTGAATTTGTTGGAGCAAAGGAAGTTCCCCTTATGCTTCCAATCACTTTTTTTTTTTCAATAAAAATAAATTAAAAAAAGAAAAAAAAGGGAGAAAAGGAAAATAAAATAAATTAATAATAATAATAATGTAAAAAAAGAGAAAAAGAAAATAAATGTTCAATGTTGAAAATCCCTTTGGGGCACATGATCGAAAACCAACTTGCTAGCAATCAACGCCTTTTTATTTCTCTGTAAAAACACGGTGATAATTCTTCCTAACCATTTATTTATTGTCTTAAGTTTGCTGTTACAGATCCAACTTGTGACTCATTTGGTTCATAGAGTTCAACTTTAATTAATATTTTGTTGTTACAGCTGAATATATGACCAAATGTCAGCATTGTTTTACAATTTCATATGGATGTTACTAACATTACTGCTATAGTCGAAGACCCTTTTGGAGATCCATTGTTGTTGCTTCAGTCTAATAGTTTGGTCTCAAAGTTGATATAGTATTTTCTGTCACAACATGGACCCTTCATCTTGTCATACTAATGGAATTTCACTTATGAATTTCTGCCATAAGGAGATCTTCACAACTTCATTTATCTCATACAATCCCATGCATGATAACAGTAAGCCAAGGAAATGTTTGTTATTTTGTTATTTATTTGTGGAATTTGTACTTAAGAAGTTACATCATTACCCTAATGTACATATGTTAAGGACAATTGTTACAATAAGTGGGGGGGAGAAGTGTATTGTGTCATTAAACGATACACTATGATTTCACTTGAATCATTAATCATTCATTGGAAAACCACCTCACCCTATTATATAAGGTGTGATTGGATTTTTCATACATCATTACTTTTTCCCCTCATGTATAATTGGATCAAGGTAACCTTTGTTATCCTTTCCATCATTACCCTTACCATTATTACCTTTCTTTTCATATTTAGAAATTGGTGTGATCGTGCGAAGTCCTTTTTGTACTAAAAAAACCAATTTGGTAATAAAAGGGATTAATTATTATTAATTCCAATATCTCAACATTATCTCCTTAGAAAGTGTCTGTGTGAACCAAGAAAACTTTGTAACAATTCTCTAGAAGCGTTGAGCAGTTATAGTCTTGGGTAACCATGGGAGGAGTAATGATAAGGCATGAACCTAACTCTATCGACATGCTATTGTAGTACCTTGAGGCTTTGGAAAATTTTCAAAATGCATGATGGTTGAGTTATTTTGAGAAGTTGCATGGTTTTAGTGAGTTGGTTTCTTTAGAGTTTGCTCAAGTCCTAATTGAACAACACTTTGAAGTCAGGGGATTAAGAATTTTTGTTACATAGGATGTAATTGCAAGTGTAATAGGGTTTCCACAGATAGGAGCTTGATGCTTTTCAAGGAAGGTGGTGAATCCATAAGCCAAAGCCATGTTTTTGCAAGAAGGAAAAGGATTGAGGACTAAGGGCATGGATTTTGACAAAACATCTCTTCCCCACCCTTAGGAAGATGTAGTCATTTTCATTCAAAAATTTATTACCCGCGAGGATCATTTTGGGATCATATTTAATTACCATTTTCAATTACTGACACAACTAAGGACATGCCAGCTAATAAATCTACCATATTATTTGTTGAAATATTTACAACATATGGTAGAGGAAGTGAGAGGGGAAAAAATTCTAGAAATGTGATTGACCAACCATGCACTTATCAAATTAATCACAATTCACTCATTACAGGAGCAAGGAATTTCATGGCATGGCCTGATAGCAAGACATTTTGGTAGTGCAAAGGATGATGAAAGTGAGGAGCATGAGGACAGTGTTGAAACAACACCAAAATGTAAAGCATCCACAACCCCTAAGAGTAAGGCAATTACACCCCCCAAGAGTAGAATAATTACAACTCCTAAGCAAAGTAGGGTTGATGCATCCCTTAGACTTGGTTGTCGAAACCCTAAAAGGTGGATACCTATTAAACATATGTTGGTACATCCTCAAGAGGAAAGAGGGCACAAAAAAAGGAGCATGTGGAGGTACATCCTGATGATGATGCTTCTACTAAATAAGAATCAACAGTTGAAGCAGAGAAGCAAGAAGAAAAATAGTCTGATACTCCACAAGGACATGTTTACGATGTTGTTGTTACGTAAGAACAAGCACCTGAAATAGAGTAGACTGAAATTATTATGAGTGCTTCCCCACAAGAACCTATCGATGATGTTGTTGCTACAGAAGAACCAACATTTGAGATAGCATAACACGAGGAGAAACATGATAAATAAGAGATTGTTGAGTCTAAAGCTGTAACAACATTTGAAACAACTCAACTTAAACATGAAGAATTATTGAGAACAAAATTTCTGCTTGGAGAAGTGGAAAAATTGAAGAAGTTAGTATTTTTTCCCAAGGATGAAGTTATTTTATTGAAACAACATGAGGATATGGTCAAGAACCTTAAGAAGGAATGGGATGGAAAGTTGAGAATTCAAGATTTCGTAAAAGTTCAAAAAGAGAGGAACTAGACAATAGAGAAAGTAAAGGAGTTGCAAGAGGAGGTGTAGCTATTACAACAAGAGAAGGAATTCATATATGAACTTATTAATGGTTTAATATGTGGCAAGATCCCTTCTCCATCTTATCCTTTATATCTGCAAGAAATACATTTCCTCTTTCAATTGACAAATCTCCAGGAAAAGTGGCCATACAATAGAAATAAAATTTATTATTTCTTGGAAACCTTTCAGAGTGCTAAATGCTGGGTCCCTAAGTTGTCTTTATTATTATCACTTCTTAGCATCCATTTTATCCATTTCTACTATTCTTTTATCACATTATTTACCATAATTTATTATATAATTCCATTTCATAATTAATTATGCTCTTATGGATAAGTAATATTTGTTCTCCTTTATTTTTAATAAATTGATGATTATTATGAGTGATATTGATAATAATGGTTTATAGATAAATTTGTTATAACATCACTCATGATTTTAGCCTCCAATTTCTCTTGCATATTGCAAATATGATCTTCAATGCATAATCATATATTCCAACATAGAATTTTGTTGGAATAAAACGTGATAGTTCTTCATTGGACATTTAAGGTAAACGAAGAAGAACCTTAAAAATCCAAGACATGGGTTTTTTTCAGAACTGAACAAATCAGTTTCAAACCAAGCAGTTTTCAGAAATTTGATTTGTATTTGGAGAAAATAAAGGTTCTTTGAACGATATATTTGCAGATTTTCGGTTGTGGCCATTTTCCAAATTGCCCCAGTTGCAATGACCAAATTCAACTTGTTCTAGCTGAATCATGACGGAAAGCTATCTCAGATCTCATCTTTCTTTTGTAATCAATCTTGTTGTAAATTCCCCTTTGTTGCTTGCACATTTAAAAGACACAAATCAGAGAGAATAGAGGATGTACGGGAGCAGATCAAACATTGAAGGTTTTGCTTTGAGAATGTAACACGAGACTTATGTATTTTCATTTTTATTAATGAAATATTGATATTCTGATTATCTAGTATTTGATCCTTTCTACCATAGCTTAGATTATGGATTTGAGTCCGCTCTTCTGATCAGGTGTTGCGTGTTTTCCTTTTTATGTATGTTGTCTATTTGTTGTATTTATTTTCTTATTATTGTTACAGGTTTCCATAGATTGTTGGGAATGTCTTTTTAAGTTCTACAATTCAATCTCTATTACTGTTACAACGATGCTTTAGTTTCTTAGTCCCGAACCCTTGGTTGATGTAATATTGTAACCTTGATCCTGCATATACCTTGCGTGTTACCTTGAAAGGTGTACGCACCTAGATTGATGAATTAATGTAGGAAACGAGATTGAATAATTTGTTCATATTCGGACCCCAACATTTTGGCGTCGTTGTTGAGAAAGGGTAATAAGGTGCAAGACACGATCTGTATCGACTAGAGGGTCAATCTCTCATCCTGGGGAGAGAAGGCGTTTTCTCACTTTGCTCCGAGTCCTAAGCATAGTCATTTCCTTATTTTGTTGTTTTTCTTTATGTTTTTTTTCGTTTTTTTTATCTTTAGGGCCACTCTCTCATCCTGGGGAGGGAAAGATTTTTCTCACCTTGCTCAAGATCCTGAGATTAAAATTTTCCTGCATTTTTGTTTGTTTTGATTTTGAAAAACCCAATCTCTCATCTTGGGGAGGGAATGGTCCTTTGAAGCCCTACTCCAGGTCCTGATCTTTAGATTTTCTTGTATGCTTATTCTTTTATTGTTTGGTTTCTTGTCCTGGGGAGGCAAGGGTCCTTTGACACACTGCTCTAGGCCTTGAACCCTAGGTTTCTTTTTATTTAGCTGTTTTCCTTTCCACTTGATCTCTTGTCCTGGCGAGGGAATGGTTTTTTGACACCCTACTGTAGGTCCTGAGCATTGTAATTGAATATCGACATTTTCACTACACCAATTTGCATGAACAGAGATCCAAACAAAAGGGGCAGAGGAAGGCCCTCAAAACTCATGGGTGGAAGTCAAGGATGAAAAAAAAAACATAATTTGGAACGTAGTCGAAGAAATTTACGATATGACAACTACGGGAAATCAAGGCTATATTGAAGACTGGTTTCACTCTATTGTTTGCTTGCAATGTCACTCCCTACTTCAACAATTCTTGGCACCATCCTTAATAGGGAAGTTGGTCTCTCATACCCTAATATTTATTGACATGCATTTATCAAATTCGGGTATGTACACACTTGAGGCCTTATTTCAAAAATGGTTCCATTGGAAGTGATCTTATATGTAAGTATACTTTATTTTTCAAGGTAGAGTAGGAAATTGAATAAATAAGTACATAAATAAATAAATTTCCTTATATGTAGAAAGAGTTGTATTTGATGCAACTTGTTGAGTATATAAATATTAGTGGTAAATATTTGAATTTAATTGTGTATGTAGATGTATTATATTGAAAATCAGATTTCTACAAACACTCATCATCATTTCAATTTTTTTTTTGCTTGATTATCATATCTTATGGCGTGTGGGCTTGATAAAACCATTGAAATAACAATTGGTACAGTCATGTTTTGAGGGACCAAATGGGAATATTTTCAAAACCTGTTTCTATCCTAAGTACCCCCTTATTTATACTTTATAATCCAATTTGAATAACTCAATTTGGATTTGAAACGAAAAATTTATGACCAAAACATTGACAATATGCCTAGTAGGCAGCTCAGGAACAAAGTTGGGATAGTCCGTTTTTTGAGGCCTAAATGACTAGATTTTGGAAACATTTTTCTATGGTATATCACGCTATTAATATAGTTTACAATTAAATTTGAATCACCCAATTTTGATATTGTATGAGAAACTTATGACCAAAATATTGACTGTCTATTGTAAATCAACACCTTTAAAACTTTGTTTTTCCGACTGTTCCTTCGCAAATTTGACCCATAAATTATTCATGATTTCAAAAACTGTTTCTATTGGATATATTTTCATGAATCTACTTTAATATCCAATTTGAATTGGTTCAATCTGTCGTCAAACGAAAAATCTATGCTTAAAATATCAATTGTTGGTCTAAGTTGGGAAATCGAAAATGACTGCATTATGCAGGTTGTTCTAAGTAAATTTGACATATCAAATCATGGAACTTTTAAAACCTCTTTCAATTGGAGATATCCCTATTAATGCACTTTCATTTGGCTTTGGAATCACACAAATCGGACAGAAAACAAAGAAGTTATGATTAAAACACTGCTGGTTAGTATGGTTGGCCACCGCTCACCCGCAGGTAATAAATTAACTCTACTTGGTCATTTTTTTCATGGATTTGTTTTACACAGTAAACTACTTGTTATTTTTTTCATATTTATTGGGTTTAGAGAGTCTGATCACCTCTCTTCTTCCATGATTACATGTTTTATTGCAGGTAGACGCTCATTGTTTTTTGCAAGTCCGAGGAGAATAAAGGAGGTCAATTTGTTTTTGAACGAGTGATTATTGAAGGCAATGATAATGAAATAATAGATTTTCATCCCAAAATCTATTAATAAATCTAATATCATATAATTTTGATTCTTTTAAGGTGCCATGGAAATTGATCATAAGATTTTGTTACAAATTATTCACATTATTTCTCACCAACAACATGAAGACTTTTTCATTACCTAATGGATTCATAACAGGAGAAATGGAGAATTGATTTCCATTTGAAGATCCAAGTCATTTTTTCCAAAACACTTTTCCATTCATTTACTATTGACAGATTGTTGTTTCTGGAAACATATTGATATTCCCTTAGGAAACAACATTGCTACAGTTAAAATCATAGCCGTTGCAACTTAAGTTATTTATTTATTTATTGTTTTTCAATAAAATTGTTGTTTCTTTTTTTATTCCTATTATGTATTTATGTTTCAGGGGTTCAAAGTCACAAATTGTGTTCCTTCATCAAAATAAAAGGAGGTTCTCAAGTTTCATGATGTTGCTCCATATTTATCCATTTGTTCTCGAGCCTTATCAATATATGGTTTCCTCAGATCCATTGGGTGTTGTTACTCCTGAAAATTTTCTAAGTGTCAGATGTTGTTACTCCCAAAATTTTTCTAAGTATCGAATGTTGTTACTCTTTGGATGTTATTACTCCTTGGGTGTTGTTACTCCACCGATGTTGTTACTCCCAAAAATTTTCTAAGTATTGGATGTTGTTACTCCTTGGGTGTTGTTACTTCATCGTTGTTGTTACTCCAGAAAAATTTCTAAGTGTCGGATGCTGTTACACCTTGGATGGTGTTACTCCACCGATTTTGTTACTCCGCTGTTGCTGTTACTCCCAAAAATTTTCAAAGTGTCAGATGTTGTTACTCATTGGATGTTGTTACTCCTTGGGTGTTGTTACTCCACCACTACTGTTACTCCCAAAATTTTTCTAAGTGTCAGATGCCATTACTCCTTAGATGTTGTTACTCCATTGCTGCTGTTACTCTCGAAAATTTTCCAAGTGTTGGATGGTGTTACTCTTTGGATGTTGTTACTCTCAAAGTGCCAAAATGTTGTTACTCCTCCGGTGTTGTTACTCCTCTGATGATGTTAGTCCTCCAATGTTGCTACTCTGTGGTGAAATTTTTTCTAGGAACCTGGTGTTGTTACTCCACCCATGCTGGTACTCCGCCAAGGTAAGTCGCCAGGTCCATCCCTGATCGACTCTGTGTATTTGATTCACATTTCACATATGACATGACCAACCATGACCGAGGACGTCATACCTCAGTTTGTGGGAGAGGGGGAGGTGTTGCATTTAATAGAAAATGTATTGTAATGATGTCATGTCATCATTGTTATTAAAATCTCGCTTCAACTCGTACATCTCATGGTTACTACTACTATAATCCACACACATTGGAACTTGAATCATGCACGATGACATTAACTTGGTGAATGGGAAATACTTTTAAGTGTCTAGGTCCTCTTCGACATAATGATTGCATAGCCAATTTATCTTTGTTTATCTATAAACATAATATTATATTTAAGGAATAATTATGCAAAGATGATTTCATCATGCCAACTTTCAACTTTCCTAATTTGTCGAGTCCCTAATCATGTAAAATTTATGATGATGAGCACAAAATTGTACTTAAATATTTCCGTCACTATCTAATGAACTATTTCTCAACCCCAATCTTAACAAATAAAAATATATTTATCAACAATCATTTGAAGGTTATTAGTTTTTGAAAAGCAAAATTACCCAAGTTGAAAATAGTTACTACAAAAATTTTTACGCCATCCCTAGCTTTTAAGGAGCTGCCTTGCCACCCCATCTATTAAGTAATATTTTGTTGATTAAAAATAACCATAGTTGAATTTTAAACATAAATAGTCAACTGGAGGATAGGAGGTCTCATCACAAGCTGACCTACCATGATCATAGGTCCTAATAGAGTGACATTACCACTACTGATCACCAAGCCAGGGTAATGGTGCTCGGTCATAAAAATGAAGGACAAGAGGTCTCATCACAAGCCAACTTGTTCACTTTTGTTAGCTCCAGTGAATGACATTGTTGTTAACTAGTTACCAAGCCAGAACAATGATCTTCAGTAGACATCTAAGTAAATTGAAATTCTTTTGTAACTATGTTTCTAATAGATGGGACACTGGCATCTCAATGGGTTGAAAAGGCATCCTGTCGAGGCTATGGACGCCTGCTGGTAGTAGTGGCCATGCCTATGGTAGAGAAGTTAATTCAATACTATGATCTACTTGGTTACCTTGTTTTCTCAAAACTAATTGCCGATAAAACCACTATTGCGTATATAAGGTTTGCTAGAACTCATGGTTCATGGGGTAATTTTTAATCAGTTATTAGAAAATGGTGGTTATGGTTTATATCTATTATTGAGCTATAAATATTTAATTTACATGTTTTTTTTGTGTAAATTGTACTACTGCTAATATATTATACAAAAAGAGTTACAAAAAGAGTACATCCGCCATGCTAGGATGGCCGCCTGATCCAGGTGGATGTTGGTGGCCACCCACCTATTCCATTTGGACCCCCACAATTGTCTCTTTCAGCATTTTCAGTTTCCTTAATTATAGCACAACTTACTATTTTTAGCAGTTTTTCGGGTCCTGAACTTCCGGAGCCGTTTTGAGGCCCTAACCGACGTTTTTTGGGGAATCCGGGGGCAACATGGGTCCATGCAATGGGAAGTTGCCCGTTCCAACAATGGTAGTTCTCGGATAGATCTTTCTAACAAGCTATCATACGCGTTAAACGGAGATCGTATGCCAAAGCTACGACCCCGGGAAATTGATGTACCAATTTACCCAAAACGGGGCCCACAATTTGGCGTTTCATCTTCTAAGGGTCGGTTTTGGAATGTGAAGGGTTTTCCATTGTTTCTCAATAATAAATAGGCCTTCGAGCCTCATTGTAAAACAAGTTCGGAACAGTTCAGAGACATGTAGCCGCACATC
>APFE031533173.1:132774-144045 GCA_000404065.3 Pinus taeda
CATATTCTAAGGGTCGGTTTTGGAATGTGAAGGGTTTTCCATTGTTTCTCAATAATAAATAGGCCTTCGAGCCTCATTGTAATACAGTTCGGAACAGTTCAGAGACATGTAGCCGCACATCTCTTCTCAGAGATAAGCTACCATCGTCCTAGCTGGTTTATTTCCAATTCTGGTTGTAAGCATATTTCAACATTTTCCATTAATGAAATGAAGTGTTATTTCCGCTGCATCTCTTTATTTATGGTTATCGCATCTCTGTATTTATGGATATCTCTGTAATCTATTGCGTTCCTGTTTAAATCCGGATCACCGCCGTTGAACATTTGAGTGTGCTGTGACTGAACATGAACCTGAAAAACTGTGGAACAAAGAGACTGTCCACTGACTCCAGACCCGAACCCATAACAGACTAGTTACATGCCAAATAGTTTTCTATCCCTGCCGAAGCGACACGGAGCTTCCATACTTTCCAAAATAAGACACGTACCAGACACGAATCTTCCAGGCAAACCCATAACAGACACGGATCTACCCTACCCGAACCCATTACAGACACAGAGCTTCCATACATACTCGTCACAAGACACTGAATAGACATAACATACGATAATGAGAATCGTTCAAAAACCATCGAACCGCCATTCTGGAGCTGTAAGCACAACCAAGCAGAGGACTTACTCATCCATGGAGGTGGACGGTTGTTCCTCCACCACTGGGTAGGCGTAGGGATCAGAGGCGCTTGAATAAGTGTAGGGGGGATAATTGCGTGCAGGCTCGCTTGTTCCTGCTGCTGCTCCCGCAACCGCACCCGAGGCCTCCGCAGGCTGCGGTCGAGAGCTTTGAACAGGCGAGGGTGGTCATGGCTCCGCTGGAACTTCTGGCATGGCTGCGTGCTCGCATTTCTCGAGCCGGACTGTGACATAGTAGGTGGCGTTGTCCAGAACGCAGGGGAACCGAAACCGAGTGGAGGGGTGAGAGCCGAGCGAGCACATCACTGTGCCTCCCCGCCCTCTTCCTCTGCCTCGACCCCGCCAAGCACCTGGTGAGTTGATTTCCTCAGAGGGAGAGCCGAGTGAGGCTGAGGATCGTGGAGGAGAAGCACGACCTCGAGCGCCACCCCTTGAGCCACCTCGTCGACTAATGAGTCGCATTCGCTCACGCGGCATCCTAAAACCTTTCCGCCCAGAGCCCAAATGTGCCCTTCTCCACATAGAAGTCGACCAGGTGAGTGAATTACAATATAAATGACACAATGGAAGGGTCCAGAACTTACCACCTCGAATTGCAGACAGGAAAAAGCCAGAGCCCCGCTGAGCGGAGTGCTCAAAACCCAGAAACTTTGAAGCCGACTAGAACGCACAGGTACCAGGGCCGTCTGAAGCAGACAATCAAGAAAGCATGAGCGACCCAGGATGAAGACCAAGGCCTTCTGAGCAGAAGGCCGAGGTCTAAAGCCTGGCACACTCAACCATAACAACCTCATCCATGACCTGAGTAGATTGTTAACAGAACCATGAGACCAGATGCAGACCATTCCCACCTTTGCCAACCTTTCACAACTCATCGTCGAGCGGAGGAGGCCGACTGGAATAATAGGCAGCGTGACCGTTCTCCCATGCGGAGTTAAGGCCACATTGAACCAGGTCGGACGGGGGAAGCTGTCCCGAGACGCTTCCGTCCACATGTCTGAAGCGGGCTGCCACTTGCCTCTTAATGAGGCAACCCCTTCATTTATTTTCGCCCTAATCACCCGCAGCCGGGGTTAATTTACATGTTAAGGATGAAACTTTTAGGATATTTGATATTTGACATTTTGTATCATCTAATATATCATTCCTTTATTCTACAAGTTTCATATATTTAACCAAAGATAGTTGCTTTACCCAATCAATCTCTATTTAATCCTAGCTTAAGAACACTACTATTATTTTGGGGTAGGATAAAGATTCCTAATTCTAATTCTGATCCTGATGAATTACTGATTGAGGATACTCATGAGATGTGTTATAAAAATCTTGATGACATGGAAACTAATGAGTTTGGGGGAAGGAAATCTTGCTACACTTTCTGATTACTTTCTTTCAACTTGCATGGCTTCAACCTTTCACATCACTTTCAACATCAACTCAACATACATTAACTTCAACAAATATCAATCCATACATGCCATTCCACATTTTTATGGAGGTAAAACTTGAGGTAAAATAACATAAGTTTTAATTTACTAGAATTTTAAGAGAATGTCATGAAGAAACCACTGAGCATATTCATTCATATTTTTCAACCACTATTTCCCCTTCTTGGTTCATACAAAGGCATTGGGTTGCATGAGAACATGTATTGTGTTCAGTTTTGGGGATATTTTGGGTCCCTAATTTGTCATTATTATTATCACTTCTTAACATCCATTTCATCCATTTCTACTATTCATTTATCACATTATTTACCATAATTTATTATATAATTCCATTTCATAATTAATTATGCTCTTGTGGATAAGTAATATTTGTTCTCCTTTAGTTTTAATAAATTCATGATTATTATGAGTGATATTTTAGCCTCCAAGTTCTCTTGCAGATTGCAAATCTAATATTCAACGCATAATCAAATATTCCAACTCAAAAATTTGCTGGAATAAGAAGTGACAGTTTTGAATTGGACATTTCGGGCAAACAAAGAAGAATCTTAAAAACCCGAGACATGGTTTTGTTCATAATGGACCAAATTAGTTTTTCAATGTGCAGTTTTCAGAAATTCAATTTGTATTCAGATAGAAGCAAGGTTCTTCGAAGGGTATATTCGCAGATTTTTTGCTGTGGCTGTTTTCAAAATTGCCCCAATTGCAATGACAAAATTCGACTTGTTCCAGCTGAATCATGATGGAAAGATATCTGAGATCTCATCTTTATTTTTCAATCAATCTTATTGTGAATTCCCCTTTGCTGTTTACATATTTAAAAGACAAAAATCAGAGAGAATGGAGGATGTAGGGGAGCAGATCAGATAGTGAAGGTTTTTCTTTGAGAATGTAACATGAGAATTCTGTATTTTCATTTTTATTAATGCAATATTGATATTCTGATTATCTAGCCTTTCATCCTTTATATCACAACCTTGATCAAGGATTTGGGCACGCTCTTCTTATCAGGTGCTGCATGTTTTCCTTTTTATGTATGTTGTTTATTTGTTGTATTTATTTTCTTATTGTTGTTATAGGTTTCCATAGATTGTTGGGAATGTATTTTCAAGTTCTGCAATTTAATCTCTATTACTGTTACAGTGATGCTTTAGTTTCTTAGTCGTGAACCCTTGGTTGAAGTAAGATTGTAACCTTGCTCCTACATATACCTTGCGCGTTACCTTGAAAAGTGTACGCAACCAGATTGATGAATTAATGTAGAAAACATGATTGAATAATTTGTTCATACTTGGACACCAACACTAATTTCTCAGAGCAACATTTGTTGTGTGATTTATATCTACATGACCTTGCCTGTTTTAGCAATCAATCTTTTAATTTGACACCTTATATAGGGATGTTCAATTGAGGGATTTTATATTTTTTGTTAAAAACCAAGTAGGTTGCATATGACACTGTAATAGCCAATGAGGGGTGAGTAAATTTATGCATCAGAAATTAGCCTGACTAGGTTGAGGCTATTACACATAGATACGATAAGATATGGCAATTTCCAACCACCAAAACATTACTAAATGGACTATCGAGATTCTTTATTACAGAGATTCCTCAGGAATATACAAGGGATGAAAGCTAGTTCATTATAAGGGAGTAAGCTAAGATGAGATCTTTGTTTACATTAGTTAAAAGAAGAGGACCACTATTATTTTCTAAACTTTATGCAAGGTCTCTACAAGGTTCATCAATATGTGGAGTGTATTAATAGAAGTGTCACATGATGGATTAGAATTACATTCAAGTTTTATCTTGCTTGGCTACCAACTTATCAATATCAACATACATACCATCTCTCTGATAAACTTTGGGAAGTGGAGTTGGTCCTTTCCCAAGGCTACAGAGCAAGAGGAGAAGATATTGTAGGATGTTATGATTTAACAAGACTACACACTCAGCATGTTAGGAACTAGTCACAAGGGTCTGCATGAGGACATGTAAATGGTTAAGCTGGGGGGAGCTGTTGGGCCATGGATTTGTCAACTTTTTACATCTATTTTCTTATTTTTTTCCCTCCTTTTTGACTAACAAGACCACATCTTACCACTGTAACAACCTTTATTCACCTAAGTATGCCCTTTTTCATATGTCACTTTCTTAGTCTAATTATGCTTATAATTTGGCATAAGAACTATTTTTTTAGGAAATTTTATCATAAAACTAATATATGTGTTGTTTTAGGTTTAAGTGGTCTATTGAAGTTGTTATAACAGGATTGCATTTTAAATTTCCTTTATTAATTTGGAACAAAGGCTCCGTGAGCTGTTGCTGATACATGAATAGTTTTCTTTTCACATGCTGCCATTTTCTAAATCAATCATATGGACCAGATCTAGGAGCGCATCAAGTAAATCTAGTTCAACCACTAGGAGATATTCATGGAGCATACATATCACTTAATTGAGATTCTTTGTAAAATCATTATAATTAAGGGAAACTATTACAACTTCACCTCTACCATGTGTTAGGACCCCATATTGTCTATCTTTGACCTTATATTTTGTCATAATATTACCCTTTTCAACCCATATTTGAAAGTCCTTGTTAGTGTTTTGACTCAATCATTCTAAAGGTATACAATGACTCTTCTCATTGCTATATGTTTAATTATTTAACACATAATCATGCTATCTTTATAATTTATCTTTGAAGTTGACTGAGTTGCTAAACAATTGTTGAAACCACCTAAATTTGGCAGGACTATATTTTGCAATTGCTGAAACAGCAGGAACAACACGAACCTCGAAGCTGAAATAGCAAGAACAACATGAAAATCTCAAGGAGACAATTGAGATTTGCGTACCAAATTTGCAACAACAAAGGAACCTGATCGATTATTAAAGAAACTGTTACATTGGTCGTAACGCTCATAATCTAAATACTGTAACAGCATTCTGTTGACGGGAAACTGATTTCCTTATTTTTGTACAAAGGGTTGAACTAGAATCTATAATGAAAACCTTTTGTAATAGATGTCTCCTCTATAAAGAGGAGACATCTACATTAGAGAGGGGATGAACACTCTGTAACACAAGGATTGTAGTTGAAGGAACGAGACTGAATCTTTTCTGTAATGTGGTATATTGACGGATGAATAAAGTTTTGTTCTGAGTATTTTATCTTAGTTCCATGTCCCGGGGAATCTTGTGAGAAGGACAGGGCCCACTTCATCACAAGATTCACCCATTTCCTTTCTGTTGTGTGTTAAGTGTGATTTTTGTTCATATCTTGTTAACGAGTACTGTTTCTAGATGTTATTTTACTTTTGTTGAAACTCTGTTTCACTTTTAATCGATTGATGCTATTACATGAGTGCCTCACCGGTGATTAGGATTTACAGAGTAATTTGGTGAACTGGATAACAGAGGCAGGTGCTGAATGTTCCTACTCTGGGGATAGGGTCCTGATCCTTTGTTACAGAACAACCATTGTTTTCTTTTGCGAATTTATTCTTTTTAACTAATTATCCATCTCTTATTAGATACCTGCAATAGATTATAGCTGTTGTAACACAGAGTAACGATTTAACAGGGTGTGATTTACTTATACTACAGCTTTTTAGTGCTATTAAAATTGAGTACATACAATACGTAGTTGCCTTTGAAATAATTGGACTTTCCCGGGTTGGCAATTTATGTGGCACTCGACTATTTAATTAATAAGCAATTAAAGTGACCAACATTTTGGTGCCGTTGCCGGGGAAGGCGACCGAAGATTTTAAGAGCATTAGTGATTTTCTTTTAGATGTATAGGATGCATGAAAGGATGCAGGAAAGATAACCCTACATGCGGCAGGGGCCAAGGCAGAGGAGGAAGGAAAACTTTCATTGATGACATTATTTCAAAAGCTGAAACATCTCAGAAGATAAGTTCTCGAAGGCCACAGACTTGGCACCCTCACGAGACGGATTACGAAATGGAGGGAGTGTTGGGACCAGAAAGGGCCAAAGAGATAGTAGAACAAATCAAGGAGTCAATGGAAGATATTGAAGAACCAATAGAAGATATTGAAGCTGAGGAATCAGTCCAGGAACTTGAAAGCCCTACAGAAAGCGTTGAAGACCGAGCAAGTGAGACAGGGGAACAACCAATGGACAGAAAAAATGAAGGACTTGTTGGTGGGGGACGAAGAGAAGGAGGAGGAGAAAATTCCCTTTCCACCTTGGAATTCCCTATTGGAGATCTTCCTAGAGGGGAAACTCCCATGAAGAACATCCCACTCTCAGCCCTACCTAATTTTCATGGTTTATCATCTAAAGACCCTGATGAATTTCTGTTCAAGTTTGATATATAATGTAGGAGCTATGGTTATGTTACTAATTCTCAAAAGGTAAAGTTATTTCCAGCAACATTAAAAGGAAATGCACTAAGGTGGTTCATGAGCCTGGGAAGACATGCGATCACAACATGGGATCAAATGAAAGAAAAATTCTTGGCCAAATACCAGGACTATTGCCGAATAAGAGAAAGGAAGGAGGAATTATTTAAGACAGTTCAGAAGGAGGATGAGAACCTGGAGAACTTCGTGGAAATATTACAGTATAATTTGCAGTGATCTGATCATCCGAATATGAGTAAGGATATTCTTAAGTCAATACTATTAAAAGGGGTATGAGATGACTACTTAGATATGTTGAATATGCTTGGAAAAGGGGATATATCTAAGGAATCGTATGACGAGATTGTCAACCTCTATAAGAGATGTTCAAGAGGAGCGGCAAACAGGCCAAAAAGCAAAGATAGTACATACTCAAGAGTCCAGAAATCAGCGAGTGGAGGAGAAACACGGGCTGAAATAGGTAACTTACTTGAAGAATTTAAAACTGAAATGTTAAGCTCTTTTGCTTCACAAATTGATACCTTGCAGGTTAAAAAGAAGCGGGCAGAGGCAGAAGCCGCTTTGGCTATTTTCTTCTCTAAATGCAGAGAAAAACACCCACTAAGGGAATGCCCACTGGACAAGGTACCAATTTGCACTATTTGCAAGAAGGACCATGAGACTCAATAATGCCCTTCTTTACCAGGAATAAAATCAGCACTGCAACCAACTGAAGAAGAAGCTAAAGCAGTTTACTTGCTGACACAGAGGAGCCAATGGCAACCACGAGGAAACGGTATGAATTCTAACATGCCATTTAATCATTGGAATAATCATCCTCCTTTTCAAGAAAATTACCCTCCCTTGAATCAAATGCAATACCCACCCTTAAACCAAATGAATTTCCCACCCATGCAGCAACCAAATCCTCCTTTTGTTGATCCTACAATATGGAATCCCTGGGCTCTACAACAATCTTATTTTAATCAATGGAACCCAAACTAGACAGCTCAACAGATCCCATTTCCAAACCAATTTCCCCAGTATCAGCAATCTCTCTCCTTGCCATCAAATGCTCCACCCAATAACCAGACAATGAGACCCCAGCTGCCTATGCAACCAAACCCCAACCCTAATAACAATAAAGCTCTGCAAGTCATTGATATTCAAAACCAACCTATTTTCCCTATGCAATGTAATGATATTCATTTGCGCTCTGGGAAAATAGTTGAACCCATTATTGATGACATTACTTCTTCTGACTCTGATAAAGAGGAGACAGGAAAAGAAAAGTCATCTAATGACAATGTTGAAACAGTTGGGTCATCCTCTAAACAGAGCCACCATTCCCTAAAAGTCTGGCTCTTACCAAGAAACTTGAGCCACCTGCTTTTAATATTTTAGGAGAATCGCATAATTTGTATCTTAAAATTCCACTCTTACAAGCACTGAGAGATGTACCAATTTATGCTAGAACTGTTAGAGATATTTGCATTAAGAAACCTGGAAGAAAAGCTAAAGATCCCCTCACAGTTCATGTGATGGGTGATCTAGCTGCTCTAATGTTAGGAAAAACCCCTCCTGTGAAATATGGTGACCCTGGTCATCCTACGGTTACAGTACAGGTTGGAAAAACTTTTGTTTCCAGAGTTCTAGTAGATCTAGGTGCTGCAATAAATATTATGACACTTGAAAATGCACAGTTATTACAGTTAAAGAATGTAAGTAGGGAAACCCCAACCATTCTAGAACTAGCTGACCGTTCCACAATCAAACCGGAAGGAGTTATTGAAGACCTGATAATTTCAATCGAATCTTGGAACTACCCAGCTGATTTTGTTGTGTTACAGACTAAAACAAAGTTGGGGGGACATCCATTGATTTTAGGGAGACCTTGGCTGGCTACAGCAGATGTCTTCATCAGCTGTAGATCAGGTTCAATGACAATTTCTAATGGATGTGACACCAAGCATCTTACTCTTTACCCTCATGCTACACCTATGATTAACAATGATAACTCTGTATGGTTAGACTATGAGGATGATGAGACCCAACCCATCTTGACTGTCGGACAAGCCTTAACTTTTAAAGATACAACCGAGGATGAATTAATTAGTAATTTTATTTTTGAACCTTCTTCGGTCAAATCTGAAATACATGATCACTTGATTACAATATTGGAACCTGAATCCCAGCAAAACCTTAAAACCGAAATTTTTTCTCAGACATCAGCTGATATCTCCTCCAAGAGTATAACAATAGAAATCGAGCCTGGAAAAACATTAAATATAAACCCTAACCTAACAGATGCTGAAACACAAGAGTTAATGAAGTTACTTCGTGAGAATAAAGAAGCATTCACATGGGACTACACAGATATGAAGGGAATCTCTCCTGAATTATGTACTCATTGTATTTATATTAAAGAGGGGTCTCACCCAGTCTGTCAACCCCAACGATGAATGAATCCCAATTTAAGGGAAATTGTGAAGGAAGAACTTCAAAAATTGCTGAATGCAGGATTTATATATCCTATATCTGATAGTGAATGGGTTTCTCCATTAGTAGTTGTACCTAAGAAAAATGGGAAATGGAGAGTCTGTGTAGATTATAGAGCTCTAAATAAGGCCACTCAGAAAGATCATTTCCCCTTACCATTTATTGACTAGGTGCTAGACAATTTGGCAGGAAAGAGATTCTTTTCCTTTTTGGATGGATTTAGCGGATATAATCAGATCAAGATTGCACCCCAAGACCAAGACAAGACCACTTTTACTAGTCCATGGGGGACTTTTGCCTATAGAGTTCTTCCATTTGGGCTATGTAATGCTCCAGTAACATTTCAAAGAGCAGTGATAGGGATTTTCTCTGATATGCTTAATGATTCCCTAGAAATATTTATGGATGAATTTACTCCTTATGGTGTGACTTTTGAAGATGCATTACAAAACCTTGAGAAAGTACTTAAACGATGTATAGAAGCACATCTGGCCTTAAGTACTGAAAAATGCCATATGATGATGAATCAAGGGATTTTATTGGGACATTTCATCTCATTCCTAGGAATTCAAGTTGATCCAGCTAAAGTTCAAGTAATTCAGACTCTTCCTATCCCTAAAACACAAACTGATGTAAGAAGTTTTTTAGAACATGCTGGATATTATAGAAGATTTATCAAGGATTTTTCTAAAATAACTTCTCCTTTGTTTGTGTTACTTATGAAAAATGTTGAATTTAAGTGGACTGATGGTTGTCAAAAAGCATTTAATGAACTTAAACATCAATTGTCTACAACTCCCATTTTAAGAGGACCTGACTGGGCACTCCCCTTTCATATATCCTTTGATGCTTCAGATACTGCAATTGGAGATGTCTTGGGTCAAGAATAAAACAATCTTCCTTATGCTATCTATTTTATTAGTAAAAATATGACCCCTGCTGAACTTAATTACACAGTTACCGAGAAGGAATTTTTAGCAGTTGTTTATGCTATTAATAAGTTTCAACATTATATTACCGGTTACACTACTTTTGTTCATACTGATCACTCGGCCATTAAGTATTTAATGAACAAATAAGTTACAAACGCTCGAGTCACCAGATGGTTATTATTATTACAAGAATTTGATATTACAATTGTAGATCGACCAGGTAAAGAAAATGTAGTTGCTGACTTCCTTTCTTGGTTAAAAACTGATGAGAGCACTCTAGTAGATGATTCCTTTCCTGATGAATATTTATTTGCAGTATCTGCTCACTCACCTTGGTATGCAGACATTGCCAATTATTTAGTTGCAGGGAAGCTACCATCACACTTATCACACAGAGAGAAAAGAAATATCATTCAGAAAAGTGCTAAGTACAGCTGGATAAGCGGGTGCCTTGTTCACATAGGACTCAATCAGGAAATTCGGAGGTGCATCAGAAAAGATGAAGTTTATGATATATTGAAGGCTTGTCATGATGGCCCTTGTGGAGGGAATTTTGCTGATAAAAGAACAACACACAAAGTTCTTAGAATGGGTTATTATTGGCCCTCACTTTTCAAGGATGCAAAGAAATATGTTAGGGCCTGTAATAATTGTCAGAGAATGGGCCAGCCTAATCACAGGGATGAAATGCCATTGAACCCCCAGGTAATACTTGAACCTTTTGAAAGATGGGCGCTAGATTTTATAGGTCCCATCAACCCTCCATCCAATCAAAGAGTTTATATACTGGTTTGCACAGATTATATGACTAAATGGGTGGAAGCTAAGGCACTCCTTAGAGCTAATGAAGAATCAGTTTTAACCTTTTTATTTGAAGAAACCTTTGTTAGATTTGGATTGCCTAGAGAGCTAGTCACAGATGGAGGACCTCCTTTCAACTCTCATGGCTTTAAAGATACACTTCAAAAATATCACATTAAGCATAAAATGACTACGCCTTATCACCCCCAGGCCAATGGGCAGGTGGAAAGTACGAATAAAGTCATAGAAGCCATTTTAACAAAAATAGTAAAGGATAATAGAAGGGATTGGTTTCAAAGGTTACCTGAAGCATTATGGGCTTACAGAACTACTTGGAGGAACACTACAGTTTTTTCACCTTATGAATTAGTTTATAGTAAAAGTGTTGTTTTTCCTATGGAATTTGAAATCAAAACCTTAAGGACTACTTTAGCTGTTAACCTTGACTTGACTGATGCACAGACAACTAGGTTGCAACAGCTTCAGGAATTGGATGAAAAGAGGTTGGATGCCATCCATCAAACAAC
>APFE031533183.1:0-17489 GCA_000404065.3 Pinus taeda
CAAGATACTAGTAATCAGAGAACAGATTTATCTTTTTTCATAATAATTCTAGATGCCACCCCAAATCTGGAAAGTATGTTGTGGAATGCTTGTAGTTTGCTTACTTTATTTTTCTAGAAAACAATAGGTCATCCACAAACATGAGATGTGAAATACCAGTTGTTCTTATTACCCCGCATCTTGCAATTAGTCCATTTTCTCTAGCCAACAGAATGCCTCTGCTCAGACCATCAATAACTAAAATAAATAGTAATGGAGAAAGGAGCAATCTTGTTAGACCCTTGTAGAGTTTGAAGAAATTAGTCCGTTTCTAGTTGATGAGTATTGACAGTTTTGTTGAGGAAATGCATGTCATAAGGTAACTTAGAGTGATCTTTCAATTGCAATACAAAAACAATGTCCCCAGTTACAGTGTCCAGTGTCCGGTGCTTCATCAGCTTCACCCTGAAAGACCTCTGTCCATGCAGCAGTGAGGGTACCAAGTAATATGGGGATTGGTTTCTTTCAAAAGCATATAATTTTCAAAGAGAATAATGTACATATGTCGTCTCAGTCATTTCCCTGCTTATTCAGTCATAAGCAGTTGCAATCTCATTAAAATTCCGGGTAAAAATAAAGTTGAATCTTTACAGACTTACCCCACTCTCAAGTAATGGCTTGCTTCAGATTAATTATATGAAATAAGGGTTCGCATCTAAATGTCTTTGTGATGAACATGTGTCAGCCAAGATGAAAATGAATCGTCCTTCTCATTTTAACTGTATCTTCCACTTTCAATTCAATTGATTGGCGCCGCCTTCAGATGAAACTTATGTATAAAGGCTGACATCTGAATTCAGAGTTTGTGTGGATTGGTTTCTTTCAAAAGCATACAATTTTCAGAGAGAATAATGTACATATTCCGTCTCAGCCATTTCCATGCTTATTCAATCACAATCTCATTAAAATTGCCGGGTAAAAATAAAGCTGAAGCTTTACAGACTTACCCCACTCTCAAGTAATGGCCTGCTTCAGATTAATTATATGAAATAAGGGTTGGCATCTAAATGTCTTTGTGATGAACATGTGTCAACCAAGATGAAAATGAATCATCCTTCTCATTTTAACTATATCTTCCACTTTCAATTCAATTGATTGACGCCGCCTTCATATGAAACGTATGTATAAAGGCTGGCATCTGAATTCAGAGTTTGTGTGCACTGAATAAAAGACATTTTAAGAAGGAAACATCATTTTCCTTTTAATTATATGGACTATCTCCACTAGGTTCATCCTTAACTACCTCCAATACCAGGAGTATTTTCACTGGTACACGTCCGAGTTCCAACTTCCCAGTGTAGTCCCTTCTCGACGTGTACCTCTAGTACTTTCTTGTCTTGAACAATTTTGTTCTTTTTACACTAACCACTACAATCGGGACAGACATGTTGCATTTGCTATATCATTCCAGGAACTAGTTACTTGATAGAGACCTTCATACCATAAATATTTTGAATTGAATAAAATATTTCAGAAATGTGCAATTAAAATAAGAAATTGTATCTCCAAAAATCTGCCCGGTGAATTTGAATTAAATTAACTTCACCAAAGATTGAATCACCATATTCCAATTAAGGGATGTCCAAAATATGAGAGCAGAGACAAACTAGTGAATAGTGGAATCCCACAGTGTCCCCATTGATTAAAAAAGAGTTGGTCCTGGTAACTGGCCATTTACAATGACTATATCATGCATTTGGCATAATCACTGAATAGAGGTGATTTCAATCTGTTCCAATAAATTGAGATTGTAACAATATAATGAGACGGAATTTAGTTCAAATCATAGTTTGATATATGCCCATTAGCTATTCATCTCCTTTCACTCAGAAATATTATATAAAATTTTGACAATATATCAATAGAGAGTTACCAGAACAAGAAGACATCACAAATAGCATTATATTACGTGATTTTTTTTTAAGGAATGTTACAAATATGTTATTAATATATATTTCTATTTATTAATATATATAAATATAAAAAATATAAGTTAAAAATGAAAATATGTAATGCAGAGTAAATGTTTTGTTTTAATTTTTGTTTTATTAAATATCGTTATTATAAATTAATTATTTAAAAAGATTACAGAGGCCTTTTTAATTTTGTTAATTTTTTATTTTATATGAATATTTGTTATATTATAGAATTAGCTTAATGCCTAATCATATATTGGTGATAATTTTGGACTAAGTTAAGATGAATCTATGATATAATTTTGGACTAGGTTAAGATGAATCTATGATATATTTGTAATGTATTGAAATGATTTTTTTTATTATTGTAATATTGACATTAAAGGAAGATGATTTTTTTTTGTTTTTCCAGGAAAGTTATAGGGGCCAATGTTTCCAAGTGAGCTAATTTTCCATGGTTTTCTACAAAAAAAAAAAGATTTGCAAATTTCCCTTTATTCTAAAAATGATTCACCTAAATTTTATACTAATTTAGAGACTATAAAATAATTAAAAAAAAAAATTGTATTCTTACAAAAATATTGCTAAACATTTTTTTGCTTAATATTGAGGATTAATAAGATTTTCTAACATTTTTAAACTTGAAATTTTTTTCCATCCTTCAAATTTTCAATCTTCAATTTGAAGAAAATTTTCAGTCTTTAAAATTTCCATACTCATTTTAATTTAGACACATAATTCATACATTTAGTTAATTCAATTTAAATGTAAAAACACCTAATTCTCCTAGTTGCAATTAAGCTTAATTTATTCAATTTATAGGAATTAATAATAATTTCAAATGAGTAGCCATTAATTTTTCTCATACATTTTTCTCAATCATCTTTTTTACCAAATGTAATATGGATTTCAATTTTATAAATCAAGAAGTAAGAAAATAATTTTTTTATATCTTTTTAAATTAAACAAAGAAATTTAAAATGCTATATTTTAGAGTAGAAACACATGTTTTTGGTCATGATATACAAAGCAATTTAATTACACTAGAAAAAACTCACACTCATGAGTGAATTGATTATTGTTCATTCACTTTATTTATTTTGACAAAAATATAAACAAGCATTTTGAAGGATAAAAAAATTGGAAGTTATTCAATCAATCAAAGTATTGTTTAAATCCCTATACAATAATGACATTGATCAAAGTATATCTACCTATATTTTAATCCTAGAGACATCTAATATCACATGTTTGCAATAGTGAAATGAATAATGTTAATTTATTACAGAGAAATCCAACATACAAAAAACAATAGATATAAATAAACAATTGGTTCAATTGTGGCTGAGTTCAAGGCGTGTGCAATATGATCTTATGTGGTTACATTTCTCAATCACACCTGTAAGAGCAATTCATTTACTAATGCAACCTTTGACATAGTAGTATTTTTTGTTTGTGAAAAAATAAAAAGAAATTTGAAAATAATTTACTATTGTCAATTGAATTGCTTTTTTTTTATGCTTTTCATTATAGAAGTGTGACCTAGATTAAATGAAATTAAGACCTGCCCTTCAAATTTGATCACTACTGGGGATAGCTAGATTTTGCATCACGAGATGGGTAGTTCCTAGTTTCTTGATTGGGCAGCCGCGATATCTGGTCAAGTTTGTCCTTAGTCAGCACGCCTTGCAAACACATGTTTCGATGCCTGCTATGTTGTAATGCAGCAGCAGAAATAACATGATCTCTGTCAGCTGTGGGACGGGGCTTCTGATGGTAATAACGAAGAAATTGACGAGAACCAAGTATCTTGTTTGACTCTGATGTTGTTCCATCTTCAGACTTTCTCTTGATGACTAGTTCAGTACCTCCTAACCCCAACTCGAATTCAACTTCTTTTTGTGCAGCCACTATTTGCGTTTCATAAAACTGATCTAAATGCCTATTTTCTTCTTCATCTCCATCTCCATCTCCATCTCCATCTCCATAGTGTAATTTGCAGTGGCTTTTAGAGATCATATGATTCCTAACAGCTTCTAGGCTTGAAAATGGTTGTCGTTCCTCATTGCAATACAAACAAATGAAACCGTTGGCAACCTGCGATGGCATAAAAAATGAAAAAAGGAAAAGAGAATAAGAATTCAATTCCAATTCTGAGCTTGAAATTAGTTGAAAGAGAAGAGAAGAGAAATAATACGATATAATTTACATACATATGATCTTGAGAAACATCATATCCTTATGAAATATAAATAAACATACCTTACCCCCAAGGTAACTGAGTAATCCTCGGGGATCTTTCAAAGATTCTGCATGAGGAATAAAAAGGCCATGCTGCTTGTGCATATGCTCTATACACCTCTCAACGGTCCCTGCATCTGCCCTGAAATCACATATGAAGCAGCGGGTGGCATCCCACTGTGGTGATTCGAAGGAGCTGCTAAAAAAGCCGCTGCCATACATCTGCTTCCTCTTCGACTGTTCATCACGAAAAGCTTGCCGTTTATTTTCAAATAAAGCTTCTGCCACTGGAGGAAGGCCAACAACCTAAGAAATTGAGAATGAGAATGAGAATGAGAATGCATTAATAATTTCCGTTAAGATAAAATACATTCCACAAGTTGAAGTAAAAGACAGATAAAACTTAAAATACTATACTGTCCATTCCATTCTATTCAGAGGTGTGATAATAACAAATTAATTAGTTAATGCATATACCTCTCTCTTGAGATTGTAGCGGTGCCACTGAGACTTGCGATGTAACACCTGCTCTTCCTCCTCATCGAATTGGGCACTGCAGGTGCTGCAGCCAAATGCCATTATTGTTTATTAAAATTCAACGGTCCCCTTACTTACTTGGGCTCTATGAACGTTATATACTTCTTTCACTCTCACTCTATGCTTTTGAAAATAGAAAACTGCCATTTGATTTATACCACATTGGCCTTTCATGTCCGGAAACGTCAGGTCATCACGTCTGACCTTTCACGTCGGCCGGAACGCATCCTCATTACTTGTAAAAATGTACAACAATCCCACTCTGTGATTAAAGTGCTCATCGACTATAATTATTCCTTTCATAAGATTATGATACTCACACAATAAGCAAGATATCCAGTCTTCCTAAGGATCAAAGAGGCATCCTCAACCATATTTTGGCCTCATACCAACTACGTTTTACAAGTACAAATCTAGTGGAATGTTTTTTTTTTTTAAATTCCACTAAATTAAGTAAATTGAAAATATGTTTTTTAATATTTTAATTGAATATTTATTAATATATAAATCAATTTCTCATATATAGGTAATTATTCTAAATTAATTTTCATTCTTCTAAAAAAAATTAAAATTATTTATTAAAAAAGAACGTTGCAGGTATGTTAAAACTCACTCTAAATTGAGCTTGAAACACTTGCTTTAGAGACAACCTACTAAAAACAATATTAAATTTGTGCTCGATTTATTTAACAGTTTGTATGTATGGCATGTTTATATTACCATATGAAATTGTTCCATATGATTGTACAAAATTGTGCGATATCTATACGCAAGCATGCATTGTCAAAATTGCATCTTTCCTTGGTTCTCCATTAGTTTGTGTGAAAACCACTATCTCTACCTATCTTTATACTTTCTGCCAAGACCAAAGCCCTAATATATATTTTTAGTTTACTCCTATTCCATGTCATGGATGCATGAAATATAACTTTATAGACATGAAATATAGCTTTATAGACTTATTTCGAACATGAGGTTCACTTTCTTTCAATTCTAAAATAAAATTACTATTTTAAATTTGCTTTTTCCAAAATATTTGAAATGACATCTTCTTTGTTCACACTAAACTTATTTAGAGATTCCTATTCAAGCAATAATTCTAAAAGCTTCTTCTTAGTGAGGAAGGAATTATGTACCAATCCAAATCTACTTTTGAATTCATCAAACTTCCTTCTTGCCAAGTGCTTGGTAAGAATATTTAACTATTAGTTGATATGTGGGAATATACTAAAGCTTCTTTGCTCCCTTCTAAACACTCTCTCATATTAAGTTCCAAAACCTCTTAGAAGAAAATTTATAGTGAAAATGTCAAGTGACCTATTTACCCCATAAATCACATTTTGACTTCAACCTTAAAACTCCGTGAATGACCCCAAGTCTCTTCCTCCCCTTCTCCTTTGCATCTCAAATCTCTTCACTGAAATCCATGAATGACTCCTTTTATCCAAAAGAGCCCATTCAAATCTAAGTAACACTCAAGTTTAAGATAAAACAATTCTAAATATAATAAAAATGTAAATTATTTCAACACTATACATGTATATTAATATTAATATGTAATGTGTTTATATAAATATAACTGATTGTGCACAACGTGTAATTAATACTCGCTCCATGCAAAATCCTTCAACATCAAGACACAAGCGTAAGTAAAAAATTTCACTTATAAGTGCGAATGAAGCACAAAAAATGACCAGTTCTAGAAATAAGTATGCTTTATTGTTTTTAGGAGAAAATCAATCAATAGAAGAGTCAGTGAGAGCATAGTCATCCATGGAGGGGTGTACTCGAAACCAAAACAACAACTAGAAGAGTTGTTACAAGAATACGAGGATGTTTTCTAGGAACCTAAAGGGTTACCACCCAAGAGAGAAGTGGAACATGAGATGCATCTATTGCCAAAATCCCCATTACCAAACATTGGGGTGTATAGGTAGTCTACTATAAAAGCAAGTGAGGTGAAGAAGAAGTTGTGACAACATCTAGAACATTGCACCCATCCTAATGGATATGGGCTTGTATGATCATGAACTTCCAATCCCAATTCGTTGACTGTCTTTGCCACAATGATATTTTCCTGTGATCCCAAGTCAAATAAAGCATCAATCTTTCTCTTCTTGACTTGTATCTTTATGTGAAATAGTTTGGTAATTTTTCCTTCTCTTCTTGTTGTTGAAGGCTACTTAGGTTCACCTCCTTCTGCATTGATGTATAGATGATATTCTCATCCACGTCTGAGCTATTTTCAACCCGGTTACTTGAATCAGTGGCCGTGAGATTCTTCTTCTTTATATCTTTCTTTTTTATCTTCAAGTTAAGCTTTGGATGCAACTTGCAACACTATGCCTCTGTACAACCATCAATCTTACAATTATTGTAGTGGTTGTTGGGATCTTTGCACTTGTGTGTTGTGGCTTCTGTCCTTTTATATGTTCACCCTTTCCACTTCTTCTTCCCCTCCTTAGAAGCACCTTGGTGTTCCTTTTGCTTCGAACCACTCGATTTCCTTTTCTTCTTGCTAATGTTCTCTAGGTATTGTTCCTGTATGTAAGATTTGTCCATTGATCTAGATTTAAACAACATCAATTACTTTTGTAGATGGTTGTGTGGACCCATCAAATACTTGAGGAGTACATCTAGGTTGTTTGGGGAGATACCCAACCTTATGGCCATTTTTTTGAACTCTATGGAGTACTCCTATACAATCTAGCCTTTCTTCTGCCTAAAATAATGAAACGAGATCCATTGGTCCTCTATGCACCCGACATAGTAAAATTGTGAATTTATGAGGCTTTTGAAACCTTCCCACTTAGTCTCTAGAGGATATTCCTCCAACCTCAAGGTTTTCGTGTTTCTTACCCACAAAGTTAAGGCATGTCCCTCTAATTTCAACCGAGTAAATGAAATCTTCTATTCTTCCTCTATATGGCGAACACTTAAATATAATTCTAATTGCTACAGCCAATGATTTAGCTTTAGAGTGTCAATCTCACCTGGATACAAATTTATTTCTACCTTTTCCTCTCTTTCGAATAGGGTGTTGTAGCATCTTTGTTTTTGAAAAGTTAGCCATTAGTTGAAAAAAATCAAAAATACCATTGTATAATGATAAGCTAGGATATGGACCAAAAGGAAAATTGAAAATAAAAAATGTTAGGAATTATTATTATTTTAGGTCCATATCATATAAAATTTTAGGGTAGTTGCTCTAAAAAAAGGAAGGCAAATGATAAAATGTTAGATAAGCAATAGACAAAAAAAATTGCTTTAGAAAATAAAAATTAAGGCTGCTAGTTCAAATGCGCCTTTGAAATTTGTTATTTAGTTTAAATAATGCTTAAATTCCTTAATCGGGGCTTAATTATGTTGATAAAGTTTATTATCTTGCAAATAATCAACAATGCATGATTTTATTATGAAGTTAGAAGTGACAAAATGTCACATCAAGCGCCATTTAAGCGGCCTCTAACTTTCGATGGTCAAGATAACCCCCACCAAGATCAACGACGAAGGATCCATTTTGGGCCTCCTTCACTGTTTTTGGTTAACGTGGGCAAGACCCCCAAAAAGGTGGTTTTAATGGCCACTCGTTTTCTCTTACGTGGTAACACGACATGATTTCAGGTCCCCTTAGCCCAAAACCATGACCTGCTCACCATACGAAATACACCAACGGTTTTGACCTGTCAACTCATTCATCACCGCACCTTCCACATCCGCTTTTCCTCATTCATTTCCATGCCTCCAGCTCATCCACCACCTCAATTATCAGTTACGCTCTGTCCACTCAATTACTGCCATGTAGTGATCCATTACATTGCTCTTGTCCTGTTGGCCATTAACTCCTATAAACCCGTTGTAAAATTACCATTCTTGTAATAAATCTCCTACTGTAATATTTAAATAGTAAATTGTAAATATCCTACAAATAACATGTTTAAGTGATGATAATAATTTTCTTTCCTCTGATCCTATTTCCTGCTAATTCCCTTCCTCTGTAAATTGCCCCTGTTCAAAAAGCTACTGCAACCTTTCGTCATCCATCTCAATACACTTTAAGCTCATCTTCCAGCATAATGGCTCCCATAGTCAAAACCCAGAAAAACATTGAAGAAGCAAGCCCCTCCATCGCCCCCGTTGATCTAGAGTGGATTCCCCTGACTGATGCCCTGTTTAAAGTTTCGGATTGTGAGTGTGAATTTGATTTTATCGAATTGCATCCATGGTTAAAAAAAAAATACATTAACCAGGGGGATCAAATTAGGTTCTAGGAGACTCATTTGCCCGTTTTTTCATTCCCAAAAACTCATAGCTTCCAAGATCTTATAACCTGGTGCCAAGCCCATTATGAATATGTACAGAGAGTAGCAATGGCTCAAAATGGAGACATGCTGATTACCATTAATGCTCAGAACATCAACCATATGTTAAAGGTCCCCTCTTCTGATCCCCTGAGCTTTTTCTCACCAGCAACCCTTGATCCAAATTGGATCCATGAAGAATAATCAAAGTACTATGAATGTATCAGATCAGGACAAACTTCGAATTCAAGAGCGCAGAGCAATCAGAAAAACCTTTGAACAATGACAGTTGGTAGCCAGTGTGGAATGACGAGGACCTCGGTCAAAGCGCGTTGACCGAGGCCCATGGAGACTGCGCAGGAGGCGAAACTGGTACTTGGGAAGCCCAAGTCGGGAAAAGGAGGCAGTTTTGGATCGTTGGGCAAAACCCCTCGAGAAGGAAAGGCCTCGAAGCACTCGATCACATGGAAGCCGGGAAAACTGTGGTGAAAGTGCTAAAGGCTAAAGGTGGGACCCATGCTCCAAAATCGGCGGTATATCAGGGGCATCCTTGGGTGGTAAGCGGATTTGGCGGAAACCTAGTGATTCCATTCAACACGTGACGCGTGGCAGGCAGAGGAGAGAGAAAACCGCCGCTCATCGCACGCTAACAGTCGAGCAAGTCAACCACGTGAAATGTGCGAATGACGTTGGATCTAGGGGCTCCAGATCTAACGGCTGAGAATGCGCCTGATGAAAGAAACAGATTTAACAGGGGATTAAGCCGAGATCTATAATTATTTGAGGTTCGATTTGATCGTTGAGGTGGCAAATGACTCATTCTATAATGTAACCGAGGAACCGAGCCAATGAGGAAAAGCTGGCGCAGTTCACGAGAGGACAAGTGGCCACTCCCTATGAACTGATTACCATGATGCAGAGACAGGGAGTTCCAAGTGAACAACATCAGGCGATCCGACGAAGGTGGAAGGGGAATCGAGCAATCATGAGATCGATTGGCTTTAAAGCCATGAACAGAGAACAGAAAAGACCAAGAGAGAGAGAACACCAAGAGGAAGAACCAGAGAGAAGAAGACAGAGTAAGAGAGGTGAAAAGACAGTGAAGCAAAAAGCAGAAAGACAGAAGGCCGAGCTGACCAAAGGCAACGTCAAGCACCAGAGAACTTGAGAGGTTCAAGCCATCCCTGAGCGGATCTGTCAGGAATTGAGTACCATATTGGGCTCCTCCCTTTAAAGACCAGAAAGGTCAAGTTCTGGTAATGAAAAGAGTCTGTGTACTCTAGTGGCTTGGGGGATCCAAGAACCACCCTACCAAACATTGTTTTGTTTCAGGAGACTCAATCTGAGCTCCTCATTGTAATTATCTACTTTAAAGACACAATAAAAGAAGGCCACCACTGAAAGCTAGATCGGAGACATAGCCCTGTAGGATAGGGTGAACTCCTTATTAATTGTTGTGTTCTTGTATTTGCGTACTGTGTTTCTCTTGTTGTTTTCCATTTTCTAGTGTCTATGTATTTTGCAATCCGCTCGATCCGTTGCCTAAAATAACTTAGACACACACGAGCACATGAGTCTATAATACCTTCATTCAATAATTCTCTAACTAAGATCACTCAAAGGGTGATTTCCAGATCAAGTGGTATTAGAGCTCTAGGCTGTAAGGTTAGACAAGCTTTTGTTGGTTTAGCTGTGAATGCTCACTAGATCAAAGCTCAAATTAGGAGAAGGAGAGTTGGTCGAAACTAATCCTAAAATTGGGAGAGTCTGTCCTCGGAAGACAATGTCAGAGGAAGGTTCTATGGGACCAGACCCTCAATTCATAGAAAGTTTCCTGGCCATAAATTCCATGGTAGAAGAAATGTATAAGGACCTTAGAAAACACAAGGATGAAGATTCATCAGGTTCTAAACAAGAAAAAGGAGAAGATGAATCACACTTCCATGACCACTCAAAAGGAAAAGGGAAAGAGGAAAGCTTTCTCACACCTCCTAATAGTCCTGTACATAACAGGAAAGCATATTTGATTAAGCTAGATGTTAAATTTGATTTTCCTATATATGATGGAGAGTTAAATGCAGAAAAGTTGGAAAATTGGATTAGACAAATTGATGTGTATTGCAGAGTGCAGAACGTCGACTTAGACAAGAGCAAGATTTACCTGGCAAGCCCACGCCTTGGTTTGGTGGGAAGGCAGAAGCCAAGCTTACATGAAAAGACATGGTAAGACCATCTCTATCTGGAGTGAATTTGTGTCTGCGATCAAAAATCAGTTCTATCCATTGGCCTACATGCAACAAGCCATGATGAGTTGGCAGACTTTTCGACAGTTGAAAGGGCAAAATGTGCAAGGGTACACTCAAGAATTTAGAAAGAGAGCATTGATTCTAGGAATCTCATTAGACTCACTTGAAACTCTTTCGAAGTACATTGGTGGTCTACACAGCTACATAAGGCACACCATCCTCATGTTTAATCCCACTAGTATAGATGAGGTATCTATACAAGCTACTCATCTAGAAGTTAGAGGAAAGAACGGAAATCCATAAGTTGGGGAACCATCCCAACCCACTGCAAGAAAGAGTAAGGAGAAAAGAAAGCAGAAGTGGAAAGCAAGGAAGGCTAACACTGCATAGAAAATCAAAGCTTCATGCACTCGCTGTAAAAAGGATGGGCAAGATGATGAGCATTGTTGGATTCTGCATCCAGAGCTAACACCTAAGAAGTTCAAGGGCAAGAAGAAGAAGACTGTTGTATCTATTCAGAAAAATTTGGGGTCAGACTCAGCAGATGAAACAAACATTGCAGCCACAAGAATAAAAGGTAAGAATTCTGAAGCATCTACTAGTAATTTTGCACAATCTATCACTAATGAAGAAAATGAGAGAAAAAGACATGAGCTTTTCCATATTCGAGTTATTTCCAAACATCAAAAGATTGATACTTTGTTTGATAGTGGCTCACAAGTAAATTTAAATTTTGAAGCAATTGTAAAGAAATTGGGATTAGCAACTACACCTCACAAGAAACCATACCCATTAGGATGGTTGGATGATAAAGCACAACTACAAATGACTAGACAATGCAAACTCAAGTTTTCTTTTGGGTCAGCATTTGTAGATGAGGTTGAGTTAGACATAATTCCTCTGGATATATGTGGAATTGTTTTAGGAAGTCCTTACTTGTATGATAGAAAAGCTATTTTCTATAGAGCTGAGAACAAGTATCTACTTGTTAAAGATGGAATCGAATACTTTGTAAGAGATCATAAGTTGAAGAATAATTATATTCTCATAAACTCAGGGCAGATGAAAAGAATGAGAAATTCATGCAAACAATTCTTACGAATGGTTGTAAAGGAAAATAAACCTAATAAAGCCAATGTTTTTGAGGGCTATAATGCTAAACAACAAGCTGATTTAGAAAAGGTTGTTCCAGAGTATGATATCTTGTTTCAAGAACCTATAGGTCTGCCACCCAAAAAGGAAATAATACATGCTATTATTTTGCAACAAGATGCTAATTTTCCTAACATTAGAATGTACAGGTTTTCTGCTTTAGAGAATGATGAAATCAAGAAGCAGGTGCAAGAGTTGCTTGAGAAGGGATTTATCGGGCCTAGTACATCACCATGTGGGTCACCATTCATTTTGGTGAGAAAGAAAGATGGCTCATGGAGAATGTGAATTAATTACCGAGCACTCAATAAGATAACAATCAAAAATCGTTATCCCCTTCCTCACATAGATGATCTTTTAGATCAATTTAAGGAAACTATTTATTTCACCAAGCTAGACTTGCACAGTGGATACCATCAGGTCAGAGTTGTAGAACAAGATGCACAAAAGACTGCTTTCAAAACAAAGCAAGGATTGTATGAGTGGCTAGTTATGCCTTTTGGCTCAACTAACGCTCCTTTTGAGACCTGTTTTGGTTTCACACCAAGGTCTCATTTGGATTTTGTATTTGGTAAAGATACCTCAGTCGAGGGACACAATGATGTGGACAGGGAAACTGGGTTCATTGAACAAATCCAGGAGATCCACCAGGTAGTACAAGAACAGCTAGAAAAGAGCCAAGCCAAATACAAGGCAAGGCATGACAAGCAACAGATGGAGCATAGTTTCCAAGTTGGTGACCAAGTCTGGTTGTACATCAGCAAGGACAGGATGCAAGGTGAAGGTAAAAAGCAAAATCCTATCAGGTATGGAACTTTCAAAATACTTGAGAAGATTGGTGAAAATGCTTTTTGCCTTGATCTACTAGCTTACATGCACATCTACTCAGTCGTAAATGCAGATTGCTTAAGATTGCTTGAACCCTCTCTAATTGAGGATCCTGAAGAGCGGAGTCAATTGCCTTTTATTAATGACCTTCTACCTGAATATGTTAATGAATTACAGGAAGACACAGTTCTATATAGGAAGGTGAGGACGACACGCATAGGAGATGTTGAGTACCTCAAAGTAGGGCTCAAGGGTTCAAAGCTGAGGAGTGCAAAGTGGATTGAGATTAGACAAGTGAGGCAGCAGTACCCTCACTTAGTCGATGCTTGAAAACCAACTTTTGGTGGTCCAAAATCTTTTTCAACGGGAAGGCCGTGATTCGAATTGGATCCATGAAGAATAATCAAAGTACAATGACTGTATCAGATCAGGAAAAACTTCGAATTCAAGAGCATAGAGCAATTAGAAAAACCTTTGAATAGTGGCAGTTGGCAACCAGCGTGGAATGACGAGGACCTCGGTCAAAGGACGCTGATTGAGGCCCATGGAGACTGCGTAGGAGGAAAAACTGGCACTTGGGAAGCCCGAATTAGGAAAAGGAGGCAGTTTCTGATGCTGGGAAAAACCCCTCGAGAAGGAAAGGCCCCAAAGTGCTCGGTCGCATGGAAGCCGGTAAAACCGTGACGAAAGCGCTAAAGACTAAAGGTGGGACCCGCGCTCCAAAATCGGTGGTATATCGGGGGCACCCTTCGGCAGTAAGCGACTTTGGCTGAAACCTAGCGATTCCATTCAATGCCCGACGCGTGGCAGGAGAAGGAGAGAGAAAATCGCCGCTCATCGCGCGCTAATTGTCGAGTAAGCCTACCGCATGAAATGTGCGAATGACGTTGGATCTAGGGGCGCCACATCTAACGCTGAAAACACACTTGATGAAAGAACCGGATTTGACAGGGGATTAAGCCGAGATCTACAAGGATTTGAGGTTCGATTTGACCACTAAGGTGGCGGATGACTCATTCCACGATGTAACCGAAGAACTGAAGCGACGAGGAAAAGCTGGCATAGTTCGCAAGAGGACAAGTGGCCACTCCTTGTGAGACGATGACCATGACGCAGAGACATGGAATTCCAAGTGAACAACAGCAGGAGATACGACGGAGGTGGAAGGGGAATCGAGCAGTCATGAGATTGATTGAATTTGAAGCCATGATCAGATAACAGAAAAGATCAAGAGAGAGAGAGAAAGAGAGAGAGAGAGAGAGAGAGAGAGAGAACACCGAGAGGAAGAACTAGAGAGAAGAAGATAGATTCAGAGAAGCAAAAAGACAGTGAAGCAAAAAGCAGAAAGATAGAGGGCCGAGCTGACCAAAGGCAGCGTCGAGAACTAGAGAGCTTGAGAGGTTCAAGCCATCTCTGAGGGGATCTATCGGGAATCGAGTACCATAATGGGCTCCTTCCATTAAAGACCAGTAAGGTCAAATTCTAGGAAGGAAAAGAGTTTGTGTACTCTAGTGGCTTGGGGGATCCAAGAACCACCCTACCCAACATTGTTATGTTTTAGTAGACTCAATTTGAGCTCCTCATTATAATTCTCTGCTTTAAAGACACAATAAAAGAAGGCCACCACTGACAGCGAGACTGGAGACACTGTCCTGGAGGATAGGGTGAACTCCTTATTAATTGTTGTGTTCTAGTATTTGCTTACTATGTTTCTCTTGCCGTTTTCCATTTTCCAGTGTCTGTATATTTTGCAATTTGATCGATCTGTTGCCTAAAATAGCATAGACACACAGCAGCACATGAGTCTGTAATACCTTCATTCAATAATTCTTTAAATGAGATCACTCACAGGGTGATTTCCAGATCAACCCTCCTTGATCTTTACAACAAACTCACCTTTCCACAGAGAACTGCTATTTTTTAGATTTTCTTATCTGAAGATGCCAAATTGCCTAAAAGAAATCCACTCTAACCATATTCTAATTTTCATGAAGCCACTAGACATGTTACCTCTTTATTATCCTACCTCCTAGGGTATGAGAATGATCACATCGTAGAAGAATCCATTTTTGGATTCCTCTCCATTTTCAGTGTAGAATTTCAACCAACATTCATGTTTAATTATAGCCAGCTCTTGGATGATAATATTCATGAACAACTAATCCATTTCACTAATAAAGGAGTATTCAGATACCCCTTTGTGATTATTCATATGTTTTTATTTCAAAGAGGTGATTTATTGCATATTCAACTTCAGAAGTAGGATGATCGAGGGATGGATCAATCAACGATCTATTGGAAAGAGTTATTCAAAGCCAATTCAACAAAGTGTACCTCTTCAAACTTCATTGACTTGTTCATTCATCCAATTCTTCAACTTATCAACAATCAGACAGAACCCAGGATTAATGAATAAATCAAAAAGACTATGCACTTATCTTATCAGACAAAGACAAGTGACTGGTATTTATACCATAATTATACTGAGATCAAAGTCTATGGCAGTGAGTTAGCTCCCTACAAACTACCTAAGTATGTGCTAATGAGAATTTTCTCATTGGAATACATAAGGAAAAAGATTGACATGGATGAGCTGCATTTTGTTTCAGCCAAGAAGAAGTCATAATTCAAGCTCAAGGCCCATATAGGATCTTTTATTTGCAATACCAGGTCTGCAGGTATGGAAGTTGATCAACTGTTAAAATAGATGAACACCAAGCTTAGTTTTACTTGGTCTTATGATCCTTTTGGGATCATTTCAACATTAAGAATTCAGCTGAAGTCTACACCATACAACCACACTCCTAGACCTGAATTAGAGAAATACACGAACCAGGAGGAGTGGTCTGAAGGGACTCTACATGAAGCATATGAAAATATTATTTCAACACCACACGTGAACACTTTAGTGACAAAGACAAATCCACTAAAGAGGACTACAGAGGAGACTACATTTGATACAAACCTAGTTAAAGATTTCATTATTCAGCCGAAGAAGCTAAATATAGGATTGATTATGTCATCAGGTAGCAGGAAACTAGACTTTATTGATCTTGGAGATCAAGAAGAAGCCTCAAGAATAGGGACGACAGATCCCAATTATTTTTTTTCGAAACCTATGGAAATAATCCAATCTACAGAGGCCAACGCTGCTGGAGATGTCAATAGATTTTCTAAATACAGAGAGATTAAGCAGAATAATGAGACTCTTAAGGCTCATACATACATCCAATTTTGGAAGAAGACATCTACATCACAACACAGACTTCCCTCTCCCTTTGACAGTGAGAAAGGGAGGATGCAGTTGGCCTTCCTACAGGCTCAAGTTCCATTTCCTAAGTCAATTGATGACTACAAAAGGAAAATTTTATCCTTTGATGCAAATCAGATTCACCCTATAGATCAAATGGAAATGCACATGCAATCAGGAGAAATGTTATTCTCAAAAATGACCACCACTGTCATGACACTTTCTAAACTAAGAACAACTTTATCTAATACTCAGTCTCAACTTAAGATAGAGAAACTGTCATCAATAGCTAAAGAAAATAAGTTAAAAACGTTGGAAGAACTTATTGTAAAGATTGGGTATGATCCCAAGGATTGCAAGGTAGTGGAGGAGATTCTGAAAAAGAAGAATGTAGATATTTAAGCTCTCTGGAAACAATTAAAGTTGCCAGCTACTAAGGACCTACAGACCAAGGAGATGGCAGAAAATGTGAAAAATAAAGAGGATTTGTTAAAGCTTATTTTTTAGTAGAATATGCAGATTAAAACCATGGAGGAACGTATTGAGAAACCACTTAAAGAGAAGGAAGCCTTACAACTGACCATAGTGCTTGTTACAGTAACTCCCATCACTGGAGCAGAAACCAGTTCGTCTTCTATAGGTAATGAAACTTCCCTAGCAGCAGAAAATGCAAATTTGTCATAGGAGCTGCAAGCATAAAAGCAACAATATGACAAGTTGCTTCAGAAGTTTTAGGCTTTGGAAAATAACAAGATAAAAAATGATACAATGTATTTCGAAGAGATGCAAAGGACACATCGGCTTGAGAAGAAAGTCAAATAGTTAGAAGATCAAACATTCATGGCAGATACCTTGACCCAAGCCAAAGAAGACATTTGGTTTAATATTTCTAACTTTGTTTCATAATATGGCCTTCTGTTAAAATTATTTTTGAACGACGTGAACTAATTGAGAAATGCATGACTAAGATAGAAATTCG
>APFE031533184.1:0-43997 GCA_000404065.3 Pinus taeda
GATTCACTACGTAGGTTAGTCGTGGAAAGAATATAACACAACCCAACACCCACCTCACACCTGGAGGTATGGCTGCATGTGATCCCTCTACCCACTTAGCTCAAAATTCCCCCCTACTAGAGGCCTTTGCATGACTGGATGCCTCCAATCGGTCTCCTCTCAGCTTCTCCAATTGTGGCTCCTCCACAATTGTTTGAGACTTGTTTTGGGGCTGCACGTTGAGAGGTAATTTACTCTCCCTCTCAACCACCAAGTCTTTAACATTTGCCTTGCTCCTCAAGGCTTTGCATGCATCTTGAACCTCAAGAGCATACAGGTTCTGTACCCGTGAACTGATTATTTCACCTATCCCGTGGTGATGTGTCTAAGGAACATCTTTCCTTTACTGAAGACAACATCGTAGCCTTTTTCCTCCAACATCGCGATCGATGCCAAATTCTTCTTCAGTCCATGCACATACTTCACATCTGTCAAGGTGATAAGAACTCCATGCTCCCTCTGAAAAGAAATTGTGCCCACTCCTGAAACACTATACCTTTCATCTCACCCATCTCTATGCGCATCTTGAGGTCTTTCTCCTCCAAGGTATTGAATAAACTTTTATCGCCAGTCATGTGGAATGAGGCTCCACTATCAATATACCAACCACAACCCATCATCGATGACACCATGCATGCGATGAGGGTGAAGTCCATTTCGAACTGAGAAGCTAATGCCTCACCTTCCGATCCTTCCGAGGATCCCTTATTAGACTTCTTAGATGGGCAATTAGTCGCATAATATCCCATCTTGGTTTTGTTTTGTTTTGTTTGTTTTTTTTTTGTCTTGTTTTTTGTTTTTGTTTTTTTATTATTATTATGATATGAATTCAATTTGCACCCCGAACTTCAAACGTCGAATTCTCTTCTCAGTATACTGTTCACAGTTTTGATAAACTTGGCTCAGATACCATGTAGAAATTCTCGCTGTAGATTAACCTGATAATGCAATATAACTAAAGCAAATACTTAATCTACTTGTGCAATCAAACTTGTGGAAGCTTAATCGATTTGAGCAAGATCAAGTAGAACACATATAACAAAGAAGAAGAATCAATACACATGAAACATAATATCCCATCTTGGTTTTGTTTTGTTTTTTGTTTTTTTGTTTTTTTTTTTTGTTTTTTTGTTTTTTTTGTTTTTTTTTTTTTTAATGATATGAATTCAATTTGCACCCCGAACTTCAAACATCGAATTCTCTTCTTAGTATATTGTTCACAGTTCTAATAAACTTGGCCCAGATACCATGTAGAAATTCTCACTGTAGATTAACCTAATAATGCAATATAACTAAAGCAAATACTTAATCTACTTCTGCAATCAAACTTGTGGAAGCTTAATCGATTTGAGCAAGATCAAGCAGAACACATATAACAAAGAAGAAGAATCAATACACATGAAACATAGAAGAATACTTTGGGGAAAGCCTCAGCGAAAAACCCCGCTATCTATATTATCATACAAGGTGGAAATATCTCAGGATTACACAAAGCTTTAGCTCTCACAGCTAACCAGCTCTCAGTACAATCCTCTTGGATGCTCACAGGAAAACAAGGCTTCTCATAAAACTTCTCCTCTGCCCTCCAAGCCTCTTATTTCCTTGCGTTGTTTCTCCTGGGAGATCCTACTGTTACTAAGTGTAACACTGATCACTCACATTGATCTCACACCCTGTAAAACTGCACAATCCTCAAGGAACCTTGTTCCTTCTACATGGATGAGTTTCCTTTATAGGAAAATTTCTCCCACTGATAGTACAATGTCCCTGTATTTAGTCTCAACTGGGTCTTTGTTTGAACTGACATGCATGAGTTATTTATGAGAGAATCCTCAGTTATCTGGAGTACACTAGTTTCATACATGCTTGCATTAACTAACTGAACTCACAATTAGTTCCTCAAACTGTTTGGAACTAATTTAACTGGACTTAACTCAGTTAATTGAGCTAACTAATTACAACTCAAATACAACTCAATCGTATCTCCTTAATTAAGGGATAATCTCCTTAATTTTAAGGGATAACTGTTGCATGACTTCAGAAAGACTTCTGGCTTGAATTTCTCCAACTAATTAATCGAAGATGAATTAATTAATTATTTTTCAAGCAGCGAGTGAGACTAAATTCGAATTTAATTCTCAATTTTAATTCAAGGACAAATTAAAATTAGAATATATTGAATGTTATTTTTAGCATTTCTATTTTTATCATTTCTTGTTGCTATTGTCAACACTCCCTCTCAACAAGAAAGGAATTCAACGCGATCCCGATCCTGAACCTTTTGGAATGTTCTGCATGCAACACTTCTCTCTAGTGTTATTGCTCTAGCAACTCCAAAAAAAAAAAAAAAAAAAAAAAAAAAAAAAAAACCTGAATTAGAATGATGCATCTGTCATCAAAATCTCTGACTGTTATTGCCTCTGTCGACTGAAAACTTTCCGCTTCTGCTGACTCAGCCTTTCTGCACTGTTGTCAATCCTTCTCTGTGCTCTTCAGTATCTGACTGCTCTAGCCTCTGTCACTTTGATCTCTGACTGCATCAATCCCACTTATTCCTCCCACTACTATGTACTTTGGGCTCCTGTAGCAAGGCACGATCCATGAGATAAAACCTCTCAATGAATCTTGCCCAATTTCAGCCTTCTTGAGACTATCACTTCACATCGCCCCACCTCACACCTGGAGGTATGGCTGCATTTGATCCCTCTACCCACTTGGCTTTAAATTTCCTCCTATTGGAGGCCTCTGCATGACTGGATGCCTCCAAACGGTCTCGTCTCAGCTTCTCCAATTGTGGCCCCTTCACAATTGTCTAAGACTTCTTCTGGGGCTGCATGTTGAGAGGTAATTTTCTCTCCCTCTCAACCACCAAGTCTTTAACATTTGCCTTGCTCCTCAAGGCTTTGCATGCATCTTGAACCTCAAGAGCATATAGTTTTTATACCCGTGAATCGATCTGTTTCACCTGTCCCGTGGTGATGTGTCTAAGGAACACCTTTCCTTTACTGAAGATAACATCGTAACCTTTTTCCTCCAACATAGCGATCGATGCCAAATTCTTCTTCAATCTAGGCATATACTTCACATCTGTCAAGGTGATAAGAGCTCCATGCTCCCTCTAAAAAGCAACTGTGCCCACTCCTGAAACACTATACCTTTCATCGTCACCAATCTCTATGACATTTTGAAGTCTTTCTCCTCCAAGGTATTGAATAAACTTTTATCACTAGTCATGTGGAATGACGCTCCACTGTAAAGATACCAACCACAACCCATCATTAATGACACCATGCATGCGATGAGTGTGAAGTCCATTTCGAACTAAGAGGCTAATGCCTCACCTTCTGATCCTTCCGAGGATCCCTTCTTGGACTTCTTAGATGGGAAATTAGTCACATAATGTCCTATCTCGTCTCTTTTTTTTTAAGTATGATATGAATTAGATTTGCATCTGCAACCCCAAACTTCAAACTTCGAATTCTCTTCTCTGTATACTGTTCACAGCTCCGATAAACTTGGCTCTGATACCATGTAGAAATTCTCATTGTAGATTAACCTGATAATGCAATATAACTAAAGAAAATGCTTAATCTACTTCTACAATCAACCTTGCGGAAGCTTAATCGATTTGAACAAGATCAAGCAGAACACATATAACAGAGAAGAAGAATCAATACACATGAAACACAAAAGAATACTCTGGGAAAAGCCTCAGCTAAAAACCTCGCTATTTGTATTATCATACAAGGTGGAAATATCTCAGGAATACACAAAGCTTTAGCTCTCACAATTAACCAGCTCTCAGTACAATCCACCTGGATGCTCACAAGCAAACAAGGCTTCTCACAAACCTTCTCCTCTGCCCTCTAAGCCTCTTATTTCCTTGCGCTATTTCTCCTGGATGATCCTACTATTACTAAGTGTAACACTGATCACTCACACTGATCTCACACCCTGTAAAACTACGCAATCCTCAAGGAACCTTGTTCCTTCTGCATGGATGAGTTTCCTTTATAAGAAAATTCCTCCAACTGATAGTACAATGTCCCTGTATTTAATCTCAATTGGGCCTTTGTCTAAACTGACATGCATGAGTTATTTATGAGAGAATCCTCAATTATCTTGAGTACACTAGTTTCACGCATGCATGCATTAACTGACTGAACTCACAATTAGTTCCTCAAACTGTTTGGAACTAATTTAACTGGACTTAACTCAGTTAACTAAGCTAACTAATTACAACTCAATCTTATCTCCTTAATTAAGGGATAATCTCCTTAATTTTACGCAATAATTGTTGCATGACTTCAGAAAGACTTCTAGCTTGAATTTCTCCAACTAATTAATCCAAGATGAATTAATTAATTATTTTTCAAGCACCTGGTGAGACTAAATTCGAATTTAATTCTCAATTTTAATTCAAGGACAAATTAAAATTAGAATATATTGAATGCTATTTTTAGCATTTCTTGTTGCTATTCTCAACATAATCAAAGCAAACATTAGAATACCTAGACCTCTTGTACTTTGCATGGTTGCCTCTGGTGCGAATTTGGTGAGAAGAAATTCTGTTAACTCTTCTTCTGCAATGATCATTGTCATGGGAAGATTGTGATGTGCTTACATCATCCTCTTTTGTCAATGGTTTCGGCAATGGCTTGGATTCTTTATATGAATAACCCCTTACTTTTGTTGCCTTCGAACACTCTCCTTCAATGTACCTCAATCCTGCAAATCAAGACCTTTGTACAATCTCTAATGGTTGAGACATTCCTTGGCCATTAACACCATGTCCTTCTCCTTTTACGCCATGTTGGTAAGGAGTCTCATGCTGGCTCTTGAAATGGGTAACTCAATGCTTCCAACAAAAATAAAATCATGTGAAAATGAAACTGAAGAACTATCAACAATGTTTACTTAGCAGTTGATTATGAAGTAGGTGATGATGGCTTTGTAAGCCTTCGTTGCACTTCATATTTTCCAAGGCCTCTTATGTGGCTCATAATTGATGTTGCAAACTCTTCTTCTCCTCTTCTACTTCTTGTAGAAGTTTACTCAATTCAAGATTCTTTGCTTGATGGCTCTCGTTGATCTCTTCATTTGAAAATTGAGAAGAAGATGAAGAAGAAGAATATTCACCCAAAGATGGAGATGGAGCATCGTCCTCTGCTCCCTTTTTCCTCTTCTTCCATTTTCTCCTCATAATCAAAAAACAATATATCTACCATGTTTGCCATCATGTAGAAGGCCTCATACAAATCTTTGTTATCCTCCATTGCCCTTCTTGTTGCACGCTCAATTCACAATCCCTGGCAAAAGGGTCAGACTGCTCTGATACCTCTTGATCCGAGAATTTTTCATGAATGCTTTCAAACAAAAATCCCCATTATACAGGACCTTTTACTGACACTTACATTTGCTTTTGAAATCATGAGCAATGCATGTTCTAAACAACTTCAACAAACCATCATCATGAAATAAGAAACAAATAATCATGAACAACCATAAACACACAATATGATAACAAAGTTCACGCAGCGTGGGTTACGTCTTCAGGCTCGGTATCAAGATTGGGAAGGTCGCTTGCTTAGTTGATGCAAGAAGATGATGAGTACATGATAAAATATATGTCAATACAAGGATGAACCCCCTTATCCATAGTGGCATGTTTTCTGCCGGGAGACGTTTTTCTATAAGAACTCTCACTCATAAAATTTCTCCTTCAACATGACAAAATAACAATCTCTCACATAAAGTGGCATACAGTTATCCCCTCACAAAGTGGCATACATGGATCTCATAATCAAATAATCATCTCAACAAAAATCGAATGAACACATGGCAACAATGCACCTTATACTTCCAAGTCTGAGGATGACCTGAAAATCGACTACTTAGATGAAGAAACGACATGCACCATCACGTTCCTAGCAAAAGATCATAAAATACGAGTATAAACATGACCCTTTATGCCTCGGTCAAATTTGGGCTCCCCGGGTATCTCAAAGGTTCCTCAAAGATTCTCTTCTGAGGGTTTGACTAAAAATTCATGGCTCAAATGAAGAAACTGATTGTGTCATCGCATTCCTCGTGAAAAAAGGAGTCAGATGAACATAAAGTTGGCCTGATTATGAAACTATCAATTTTGGGCCTCATGGAATCTAAAAGATTCCCTGCAGATTCCTGTGTCAAGGTTCCACCTTCATGGTTCCATTATTGAATGTCCATCTCTGGAAAAATGGTTGTTCATATCAGAAAACTACCTGCACCATCAGATTCTTGGCGAAATTTCAGTTAATCTGAGTATAAAGTTGGCATATTTCTGCCACTGCCAAAAAATCAATGCCAAGGGAATCTAAAAGATTCCTCCAAAATTCTCTAGTTCTTGGTTCCACCACTGAGGTCATGATTCCACATCTCGGCCTCTCTTCCTATGCACATGCCTCCCGCTCATGGCTCCTTTGCGACCCTCCTATTCTAATGGTAAAGAACATGGTTTAAATATAAATTCGCGAGCGGATTAAACAAGGCCCATGGCATATGCTGGTTCTATTACATTTGTTGTGGCGGTTGTTTATATCACAGTTTAATGGTTTAATTACAAGGTTTGGTGTTATATTTGGGGCCGTTAATTGGCTAGTTGACCCTCGATGGTATGGGTTCAACTCCCACTGACCTCGCATAATGTGGCATGGTCATTTGGCCGTTGACCGATAATATATTTATATATATTAATATATATTTGGTGAGAGGGTTGACAGGCCCACCAGTCGGGTGGCCAACCACCTCGATATTTTTTATTTTATTTTTAAATAAATTAGTCAAAATATCGTCGACAGATTTTTAGGGTCACCAACAAAATTAAGTAGGCGACAATTTTGCTAGTTTCAAACACCGCACAGTGCCAATTTGTCGCTTAGTTAACAACCACCAAATTAGCCAAACCTCCAATCTAGCAGACCTCCAAATTTAGTTAGCGACCTACTAAATTTAACTAGTGGGGCTAAGTTTCCCAAAACTTTAACAGTGAATATCATGAGCTTACGAACTTGGATTTGAGTTCCATTCACATTGTTAGTATCAGGACGAGGAGCTCTACATTTTGGTCATAGTTTCTACGAAATCCGAAGACTTTGAATCTTGAGCCATTTTGGAGCCACATGGATCAAAGGGAATCCCCTCACTACTCTATAGTCCCTTGATGATTTCCTGCCTCTTAATTGTCATTCTCAATAAGCACATATCAAATCATGACCCACCCTACCCAACTATAGTTCAAAGCTCTTTTGAAAATGTTTGATAAGAAAAAATCATTTTTAGGGAGCCCAAAACACACCAACATCATTGCAATATGTGATTGGTACTTTTTCAAGCATATTTGGGCACCCAAAACATAGTTTAACAACCCATAATTCTTCAACCATCATTATAATCAGGATTGATAACCTTCAACTCATAATTATCACGACTCAGGAACTCGTGTGTCTCTTCACTCTGTAGGTGTCTCTCTTTATGCATGAATGATTGTTTCACACCCTTTTCCATTCATGGATCTCTACTCTCTACCATATTTTTCCATAAATGTAGTATGTTATTGCCCAACATTTACATCAGTCCCCCAAGAAATTTGTGGCTCAACTTCAAATTATAGGAATGTACTCAACCCATTTCTTCCATTAAATTCTGAAGCACTATTGTAGTTGCCACCACAACTTCCATATTTATGAAGGTGACTATTCCAACTACCTAGTCATTCACAATCAATTGGTTCATGGGCAAGAGGGAAAAAGCTCATATTTAAATTTCAATTACATTACAAGGGTTTCGCAAGACAATTCCTCTCAACACCCTCATCTTTTTCCCACTTGTGGTACTATAACTCATATTAGTGCTCTTATGTTCCTAGACTGTTGCTCATCTTTTTTAATTATCAGAGGAATATTTACATACATATTGTTTTTAAGCACTCAATATGGTTTTTTGCAATGACAACATTTAAATGTTGATACATGCGATATAATATCATTAACATAATTAAGTACATTTTAACTTGAGGGGTTAAGATATGGATGTTATATATATGGATTACTAAATAAACTAGTGTTTTCAATTTGGCCACTCCTTATACTTGTACTATGACTATGACTATTACCAATGCCACCACTATTCCCTCCAAAAAGAGACTGACAATTGTTTAACATCATATTATTACTAACATAATGCTATGATGGTACCTAGTGATATTTAAGATGTGCAAGGGGTATTGTTGGTGTCGACATGGCTCCACTATTAATTTAATACATCATGTCCATTATTCTTCTTAAATAGTTGGAATACAACCATCAACACATCATTAGGTTGTGCATTGTCGTTAGTGTCCGCATCCATGGGTTCTTTGAAGGACTACTTGAGTGTAACCTTATTTTGTAGAGGATCTAAGTAATACGTTTGTATCCAACATCAATGTGAAATATGCTTCAAGTTTGTCTTTCAAACCTCATAGATATACCTTCATAACTATTCCTCCTTGTTGGACTCACATCCAACATCAACCCTCTTTCTTGCAACCATTGGCTAGCTGACTCATCCTTGTTCTTCAACTTCTTCAACCCTTGCAACCTCACCTTATTGCTTACCTTCTCATTAATATCCTTCCACAACTTTTTGCTATGTTCCACGATTGCATGCATCTAGTTAAATGACTACCATTTAGTATCTTTGCTCTTTTAAAGTTTTGTTTAGCTCTCCCATTATTCTTTGTGTTCTCTCTAATACCTATTCATTGAAACCATCATCAATTATCTTGACAAACCCACAACGTAAGGCTTCTAAACTACCATGTTGGTTGGGTTAAAGGGTAAAAGACCCTCTTCCACGAATAGCATTTTATGCGAAGTAGGAATCTTGTTTAACAACTTTCCTCATGATTCTCATTTGAATTCCTCCTTATCTCTTCAATAACAATGGTATCCTTCTACCACAAACTCAACAATGTATGCTTCCATCATTGTCTTTATCCAAAAATATATAGATCAACTACTTGGGTGTTCAAACTGTCGTAACGCTACTAGATTTGGAAGGTTCCCCTCAATAAATATTTTTTTTCAATCTATAACCTTGCATCTCCTCAAGTCGCTGCATTCAATCATACAAGATTATTAGGAACTCAACCCATAAACTATCCTATTCATTCCTTGTAGCATCTCCATACAACACCATCTCTCTACAATGATTGACATTCCATCCTTGTAATGTAGCTCCATGTAAATAAACTTCCTAATCTATGCCTCAAACCAATCTTGTAGCTTTGACTTAGAGAATCTCTACCTCAACCTGTGGAAACTCTACACTTATGATTAAGTCCTATCAATAAAATTATTTGTCGACACTAATTGATAGACTAGAATCCAAGTAGGAGTCCAACAAAAATCAATGTAGTCTAGTGTCAACATTGTGAATCCTTGTAACATAGAAGGTCTCACCCTTGGTACATTGCCAACACTTGTTACAGGTGGGTAGTGTCCTAGATTGATGTCAATGTAGTGAACCACAAATTAATTCATCAACAATCTAAGTTTACTCCATTACTTTTAGTTTCACAACATTTAAAGTCATGTCATTGATTTATATACTAACCAGAAAAGAAAATTCAAATAATAACACATATACGTCATCCAAATTAACAATACAAATTCACTCTATTACTTTTGCAATATTTAGAATCATGTCATAAATTTATACACTAACTAAAAAAAATCAAACAATAACACAAAAACTTCATCCAAATTAACCGTAAAGATAAATAAACAGTATTAAAAAGTTACCATTTTTGTTTTGACAAGATCGTTTAAATTGTATATTTCCAAAAGGAGAGGGAGGAGCTAGCTCCTATTAGATTTGAGATTGTCTGGAATCAAGCCATAGGAGGAGATGCAGTCCCTGAATCCTATATGCTTGATTCCCAAAATTCTAGAGATGTCTAAAACTATTATGGCATATTGCCTTACAAACTGAAACTGTAACAAGATATATTTACATAACATACTACTTAGAGACCTTTAGAAAACTTTATACCTGATTAGTATTGATTTACAGAGCGATCTTGCTGAGACCTCTGCTTGTTTCCCAGATATGTTGAGTTTTCTCCCTCCTGGCTTAGTGTGGTGTTTTTGAGGAATGTAACAACCTCCTCTAGATGAAAACATTTGTTTTTGAGAGCAATAATTTCGGCTTTTTGACTCTCAAACTGCATAGTTGATCTCCATCTTCATTTCAGATCTAAGATCTTGGATTGTTTCTTTAATTTTGCCAATCATGAATTTATTTGTTTTGGAAGTGGTGCAACTATAATTTTCGAATGATTTCTCCATCGAGTTAAACTCCATTTCTGTAGTTTGGTTCTTTGTGGTATTGTAATGCTTCCTGAAGTTCCTACTTGTGCAGAACCTTAAAAGGCTTTCACTTCCCTTGAACAAATGACACCACTTCTGCTTTCTATAGTATGGATGTCTTATTTTCCTTCTTTGAGTTGTTGATAAGGGCTGCAATAATCCACCAGTGCGGTGCTTGACTGAAATGTTGGCTTGTTGAAGGATTGAGATGATGACAACGTATTCGGAGAAGTGCACAACCTATATATTCTTACAACACAAATGATGTGTGTCCAGTAATTTAGGCAGAACACTAACAATAGTCTGTGCGCATAAGGGAGAGGAATAGTAGCATTGATAATTTGTAGATGACATGTTAAGAGAAATGTCCAGGATTCTCAGCTAGGTTATGCGAGAGGGCCAAGGAGGTAAGTGCAAAGCAGAGGCTACGATGTTAGCATTAAGAGATCTGCGTATGCGTAAGGAAATGGAGGGCTCGTAATTTAAAGAAGGTAGAAGAGTGAGATAGTGATCATGAAAATTGTTATTGATGCATATATGCAAGGGAATAAGTGGTTGTACATCCTTAAACTTCGAGCTATGACTGAGCCTTGATTTTCTCAGGTTTTTTTTATAGAAGTCACAAGACCTCCATGTTGTTTAAGCTGTTGGTATATCTTTGCAATGATTTTCTATGATCCTTCGAATCTGCCTCTTTTTGATCTTTAGATTTTTTTGGAAAAATGTGTTTTTTATCATGGTCGTTGATTTGTCAGTGACTATGGAATTGAATTATGACAAACCTCCTTATTTTCTCTTACTTTTCCTTCTATTCTCGCAACTACCATGTTAACATAATGATCCACAAAGCTATTGTTCTCACGCAAGATGTGCTTGAATGTGACATTGCTCAAACTTGCCAAATTGTTCCTGATTCTTTTAAGAATCCTGTTCATGGCTACATTTGATAGATTTCTCTTGTTGGCCATTGCTTCAATAATGATTGCCGAATCCCCCAAAATTATTGGGTCTTTGATCTCTTTTTTTAAGGATCTTGGATCCCATTAACAAACTGTAAGCCTCTGCCCTGTTATTTGAGGTTTCCCCCAGACCCCATTCATAGGAGATCAACTTTTTCCCCCGAGAATAGTTTATGATGCCTCCAACACCTGCTTTCCCGGATTATTTTTGGAGGCCTCATCAAAGAAGAGGTAGAATCTATTTTGATTTCCTTTCCAAGTTGTAGACTCTTCCTCATTTAATCTAACTTTCCAATTCTGTGCTGGAGGTCTCCCCCTGAGATTTTTATTTCAATTATTTCTTATTATCGCCCTGCTAATCCAGTTCCTTTCTTCTTGTTTAAGAAGACTATTGTCAATTGCTGTTGTGCCCTTTATATTTAAAAATTTAGAGGTAGGTCCCCATGTTTTTGACAATATCTTCTCAATTTTTGGTGCCTAATCTTTGAAGATGCTTTTATTCCTTGAGAGCCATATCTGCCAATAGAGGATAGATGGAAGGTTATCCCAAAACCTTTTAACAATTGCCTTGTTCTTTGTCGAGTAGGGATATGTTTTTCTCCATTCTATGAAGAATTCATTAAAAGTTCTGGAGAAATTTAGTTCAACTTCCAAAGGACTTGTTAGTAGCTTCCAACATTCTTTAGTGACAGTGCAATCCAGAAAGAGGTGTTGAATATATTCTTCTTTCTTTAAACACATCAGACACCTTGATGGGCTAGAGAGTCCTTTTCTCTTGAGATTTTTAGTAGTGAGTATTTTCCCTTTTAGTGGGGTCCAAATGAAAATTTTGATTTTTGGGAGACTTTCAATTTTCCATATGGACTTCCAAGGAGTCCAGTCTTGTTGATTTTGTTGTGCTTGTAGAGCTGTATATTTGATCTTAACTGTGCAGCTTCCTCCACTCGGGTCCCATACTATTGTGTCTTCCTCCTCCATGCTCGTTGGAGCTGCTCCTTTAAGGTGGTGCAGTAGGCTATACCATTGCCTTTTTAGATTTGGAGGGATACCTAGAATATACCACTCTTGCCAAATTCGATTTTCCCAATTGAGAAATGGAGTGAAGAGTTGTAATTCCTCTGACCTCCATCCAATTTTGAATGTCTTCATGGCTTGCAAGAAGGTTTAAAGGATCCATCCCCATAATTTTGTCTTCCCATACCTTGATATTTTTCCCATTACCTGGAATTTTTAAGATGTATTTGTTGATTGTTGGTATCATTTCCTTAACAAGCTTCCAGACTTGCATGCATGGTCTTATTGGTACATTTTATGACAACAAATTTGTTCTTGGATGGTTCATATATTTTGAAGCTAGAGTTTTTTTCCACCAGCTATCCTTGCATGTAATCATTCTCCATATGATTTTAATCCCTAGAGCAGCATTCATCAAGCCAAATAGCCTTATAGATAACCCTCATTTATCACAAGACAGAGTTACTTGCTCCCATTTTACCAAACTGAAATTTTTGTTCTCTTCTTTCCCTCCCTACCAGAGGAAGCCTCTTATGATTAGTTCCATTTGCTTGTATGCACTAGGCGAAGCCAAAATTGTGGCATATTGATATATTGGAAGCGCCATGAGCATAGCTTTAATTAGAATTACCCTGCCTGCCATGTTCAACCACATAATTCCCCATTTTTGAATTTTCTCTTTCATTTTTTCAATTTGTTTACTCCACAACTCTGCCTTCAGATTGTCTTTGGATATGGGTACTCCAAGGTAGAAGAAATGGTTCGAGCTTTCTATTATAGGGATCTCAAGAATTTGTGATATACTTTGCATGGTTCAAGAAGAGGTGTTCCAGCCATATATTATGCACTTAGCATTATTTAAGAGGCCCCAAGAGACCTCCAAAAAATTATCATTGATTTTCTTAAATCTTTGAGTAATTATGCATGAGGCACCTCCCAACAAGAGAGTATCATCAACAAACAGGGAGTGATTGATACTTTTAATTCCCTTCGAGATTTGCAGGCCAATTAAGATTCTTTCTTGCCTTTTTTTTGTCCAATGCTCTACTTAGAGTGTCAGATATTATTATATATAAAAACAAAGAGAGAGGGCATCCCTGCCTTAGTCCTCTAGAGCTTTGGAAGAAGTCATTGGGTCTTCCATTTATAAGTGGTGATATCCATGGATTAGTTATACAAGCCTTGATGACCTCAATAATTTCTTTTGAGAACTCGAATTTTTTAGGACAACCATGAGGTATGGGAGGCTTACCCTGTCAAAAGCATTAACCATGTCTAATTTTATAATACTTCATTTTTTATTTTCTTTGCATGTTTGAATGAATAACTTCCTGGACCACCAATACATTATCAATGATCTACCTGTTTGGGACAAAACCTCTTTGATTTTCCGAAAATATCTCCAGGAGAACTTTCTTATTCTGTTGGCTATAATCTTTGTTACTATCTTGTAGGAAGAATTGCACAAGGAGATTAGCCGAAATCTGTTGAAAGTGGAAGGATTAGCTTCCTTTGGTATTAAGGCCAGATAGGAAGATTTAGTGTTGCCTCCCATTTTTTTTTTGTTTTTAAACACATTCCTTACCATTCTTAATAAGTATTTTTTTTATTGTTTGCCAATGTTGCCTATAGAAGGCGATTGTGAAGCCATCCGGGCCCAGTGCCTTATCCGGATGAAGGCTCCATACTGCTGCCTCCACTTCTTCTTCTGAAATTTCTTTCATTATTTCTGCATTTTGTCCTTCACTTATCTTGTTTGGAATATGCTGCAGAAAATTATCATAATCTATTGCTTCTCCATTTGCTGTTAGATTTTTAAAATGTTTATGTGCCCCTTTTTCTAGTTCCTCTACTCTCTTAATTTCTTGTCCGTCTACTTGGATTTTATCAATTTAATTTCTTTCTCTTCTCATTTTCATGGAGTCGTGAAAAAATGTTGTGTTTTTATCCCTTTCTTTCAACCATAGGCTTCTTGACTTTAATCTCACATCTTCTTCTTCTTTCCAATTTTCTCTATATATTTCCCAAAAAAGTTCCTTTTCTTGTAGATGATCATCTTTATCCTCCTCCTTGTCTTCTTTTGCCTCTTGTAAATTCTCCATCTTTTTTATCAGCTCTGCCCTTCTTTTTTTATTTTGTTTTTCATTTTCTCTTGCCCATATTTTCACTTCCTTTCTCAAATTTTTAATCTTTTTTTCCCACAAAAAATAAGGCGATCTCGTGACCTTCTGAGACCATACTTCTGAAATTAATTTATGAAATCTTCACTACTGATGCATATGGACAATATTTGAATGGTAACGGTCCTTGGTTGTCCATCAGTCCCATAGTGATTGCAACCGGCTTGTGGTCAGATGTCGTGGCATGTATAATTTTTGATCTTGCTTAATTAAAACTGGAAATGATGTTTTCTTGTACCAATATTCGGTCTAATCTTTCTTTTATGTTACTTTCTCTGACCCTTTTATTATTCCACGTGTACTTTCCATTATTAGGAGGGATGCCTATTAGCTTGTTTGTTCCATGTTTGTTTCAAGAGCATCCCTGGATGGGTCTGCGTGGTAGGTCCCTCCAAATTTCTCCTCTATATTTAGGACTAGATTGAGGTCTCCTCCCAAGATTACTTTTTTGTTGTGTGTTTCATTTAAGGTTTCTTGTATCGTGTTTGATCTGGATTTAAATAGGAACACAACAAATTACAGAAATAACCATAAATACAGAGATGAAGCATAAATAATACTTCATTTCATTAATGTAAAATACTGAAATATGCTTACAAGCAGAAATGGGGATAAACCAACTAGGGCGATGGTAGCTTATATCTGAGAAGAGATGTGGCGGCTACATGCCTCTGAACTGTTTTGCAATGAGGCTTGAAGGCCTATTTATTGTTGAGAGACAATGGAAAACTCTAAACATCCAAAAACCTAACCATAGGAGATGAAATGCCAACTATAGGCCCTGTTTTAGGTAAATTGGTACATCAACTTCCAGGGGTCGTAACTTTGGCATACGATCTCCGTTTGATCGCACAATACCTCCTTAGAAATATCTATTTGAGGACTACAACTTTGGGATGAGCAACATCGGTCCATGGATCCATGTTGCTTCCAGTTTCCCCAAAAACGTCGTTTAAAGCCTCAAAACAGCTCCGAAGTTTAGAATCCAAAAAATTGTCAAAAATAGTAAATTGTGCTACAATGAAGGAGATTGAAAAATAGAAAGAGACAATTGTGGGGGTCCCATTGGGATAGTTGGGTGGCCACCAACATTCACCTGGATCAGTGTTCCAACATTGCTCTTTTTCCCTATAATGGTTGGGAGCATATATGTTGATAAAACAAAATTGCTCCTTGGTGTTTGTTTCCTTTAAATATGTTCGGATCCAATATTGTTCTTTTTTGTTGTTGTAGCATTTCCCATTTTCCTTTCCTCCATAGTGTACAAATTCCTCTTGAGGCCCCTATGGCTTGTTGAGCTGTTTCTTCGTAATTTTTGAAGTTTTTTATCATTTTTTCTGATTCCTGGCAGCTTGTTTTGGTCTCTTGAAGCATAAATATATCTGGGTTTTCCTTTGCTAAAATATCTCTTGTTGCATTTACTTTGAAGGGTGTTCCCACACCACGACAATTCCAGGATACCACAATCATTGCTTGTTTGTTTGATGGGATGAGGGACCTTTCCCTCTTTGCTGATTTTGATTTTTCTCATTGTTCCCGGAACTTTTCCCAAAGAATGAATCCATGGGCTGCTGCGTTCCTAAGGCCATCTCTTTAGCTGCCACTTCATCTCTAAGCTCCTTGTTGGATTTTCTTCCTGCTTTCTTTTGGTGTTCAAGGGTTTGGAGGGATTCCTTAGATTGGTTTCTTGTTGGTATTTTGTCCACAGATGGAGGAGGAGGGTGCGGTGGATAATAGGGATTGATGGCAAGAGTAAATGGGAGGAGGAGGGGAGGTGAGGGGAGGAGGGATAGAGAGGGGAGTTGAAGGCTCTTCCAAGGGGTTGAAAGGGTTGGAGTTGGCAAGGGATGAAGGGAAAGAGGAGGGTTTGTCTACAATGGGAGAGGATGGGGAAGGATTTGAGGGAGCCTGAGGTTGGCTTGAAGGGGGAATGGACTGTTTGTTTGTTAATTTTTTTACTTTTGACTTGTTTCCATTTGGATTTGGGTTGTTCTACATTTTCATTTTCTTGTTTTTTTTGGACATCTATTTGCAAAATGACTGTATTCATGACATACATTGCACTTGAAGGGAATCCGTTTGTAGTCCAACTGTTGTATGTGCGTCCATTGATCTACTTTGATCTTTACTACCTCCGGAAGACCTTTCCCTAGATCCACTTCAACACAGATCCTCACACACGCATGCATGTTCTCTTTTAGTTCACCTCTGTCAATGTATTTTCCCACAACATTCCCGATAACTTTCACCGATTCATCTCCCAAACAGTGAAGAGGGAGATGGGGTAGTCTTACCTAGACCAACACTGTGTTGGGTAAATCCATTTCAGGATTAAAATAAGGGGTCCATCTGTTTAAATATAACCCTCGCGATCTTCCTTTGTTTCAAAATGGAAGGTACAATACCCTCTTTCGCAGAATCTTATGGAGATTTTCCCTGTTATTGAAGAAGTCTAGTTTCTTTCGACCCATTTCTGAACAGTTTTAGGGGATGGCAATAAGCTTGTAAATTGTCCAACCAGTCCTCTTTCTGCTAGAGACAGTGCTACACGACGAGGAAGAGTCGGAGGGAGGGATATCTCAAGAATATCATCAAGTTTCTTCACAAACTTAGATAATGACGACTTGGTTTTAGGAGGTCCAATGGCAGATATTAAAAATGCGAAGGCATTTGCAGTTTCTTCCTGCTCATGTTGTCTATCTGTGTGTGGATCTCCATCCTCTGAAGAATCCATCTGCTCCATCGATACGACAGGAGGGCTGGCTCGGAACCTCCTGCTCACCAGGGCTAAGATGCGCATGTTCAGTGGTTGCAACGGAGCTGTGTTTCGAGATTTTGTTTTGGAGGAGATTTTTACTTGAAAGTAATAACATTAAAAATCACCATATCATTCCATTAAAAAATAATTCATAAATACATAACCCTTTTTCACAAAAACAAATAACAAAACATTGGTACAATATATAATTAAACCCATAATAAAATAGCAATAATATTAACAAACATGGTCCCAAAATCAAAACCCTAACCCTTGGCACCCACAAAATTGGGGATAGTTTCCCACAAGTCTTGGATTTAATTAACGCCATGGAGGCCATCAATGTTCCCTCTCTCATGTCACATATAACATACATTTGGGGTGCCCATTATCCATACATGATGTAAATTCTGGTTTGCTCCTTGTACATGCATGATGTAAATTCAACTAGTCCAATCCCTACAAATTAGAAAAATCTTGGGAACAAAGTAAAAAAACATATGGCGAACAAGAGTAAAGTACAGTGAGCTAAAATTAAAGAAGAACTCGAAATTTTGAATAAAAAATCATATTTCTAATAAAACTTGTGGAAAATAACTTTTACTTCGTTCCCAAACCCAAAAAAATTTAAATTTGTTTAAAAATAAAATAAAAAAATATATATTAATCTAAATTCCATGAAAAAAACCAGAAAAACACTATTGTAAATATTAAATCTCGGGGACAAAGTAAAAAAAAATATGGCGAACAAGAGTAGAGTACACTGAGCTAAAATTAAAGAAGAACTCGAAATTTTGAATAAAAAATAATATTTCCAATAAAACTTGCGGAAAATAACTTTTACTTCGTTCCCAAACCCAAAAAAATTTAAATTGGTTTATTTTAACCCAAAAAAATTAAATATATTAATCTAATTCCATGAAAAAATGAAAAAAGACCAGAAAAACACTAATTGTAAATATTAAATTTAAGAATGCAATTCATGCTACTGCATGATTATAAATAAAAGACAATGGGCGTAATTTCAAGGAAGCTGAAGCTAAAGAGACGAAGCTAAAGAGACTCTCAGTCATGGCGTCTTCCTCAAAGTCACATTCGACAGTCATGGCGTCTTCCTCAAAGTCACATTCGACAGTCATGGCGACTTCCTCAAATTCCAGTCCAGCAGCAACAGGAGTTTCTTCCGTTTCAGGGAATCAACTGGTGGAATGGCAATGGCAAACTGATGACCTGCGTTGGTGTTCATACGATGCTTCATGTAGTGCAGCCATCGAGGCCGCGCATGCCCGGGGTGAGTCCTCGGTTGAGATAAGCGTCGACCAGGCTACGACTTCCACTTGCGTTATTTACTTCCAGAGCCAAGCCGTCAGACAGGTAGGATTCTTTTTCGTCAATAATATTCACTGTTCTAGAAGAATTTTCAACACATTGTAATGGTAAGGTTCAAATTAATCTGCATATTTGTTGAATGGGCCTGAAAAACACTCTTCCACGTGGAATTCACCTAAGTTTAGTCGTTCTTTCCTCTGTTTGTAATACGTGGGTTGATGAGTTTTTTCGGTGATGGTCACTGTAATTTAGGTGAATTTATACTATTAGTTTCTTAATGTTCGATCGCATTCATGTTCCAAGCATGATCACTGGATTTCAGGTTGACTCTACCAATATGTGGGTTAATTTCTCAACGGATTCCCTAATCTTTCGTTCGTTTTACGTTACGGTTTTTTTAAGAAGAAAAAGCATAATATATTATATAAGATATATAAAGAAACAGATACAATTGATAGACTTTTATAGGGCTATTTTAGCCGATTTAGAATTTCCAAAATTTGGTCAGCCCATTAAGCTGACACAAGTAGCCGACAAAAAGTAGGATAATCAGATGCATTTGTTATTATAGGAGCATAAAGATCTCTCCAAAGAGAAAAACAGTATTCAGAAACTTGTTCTAAAGACTCCAAATCTGCTACAGCCATAATCAGCGCTAGAGGGAAGAAAAAGACCAAAATACTAGAGGCAGAAGCAAAATTAACAACAAAAAAGATTTGAAATTAAGAGCCTGGTAAGGAAAAGTCTTGAATAGAGAAACTTTCCTTGCCAGATTTTACCTTCATGTTCCATATTCCTGGTTTCAAAAGAAGACCTTCCTTTGATAAGATATCTGCTTGGTGATTCTGAGACCTGTAAATGTGCTGGATGGAGCATCCTTCCATTTTCCTCCAGAGGTACCTGATTCTGTCCAACCAACCTGCAACGTGAGGGCTGCTGATATGGTTCTTTCCTGCTACAAAATCAGTCATGACTTTTGAATCTCCATAAATTGACACAAACTGAATGTTAAAGAAAAAGCAAAAGGATAAAAAGCCCGCAAGAAGACGGTTATGGACTTTCACCAACTATGAGGTTAATTGTGCAATAAAGAAAGTCATTCTTTGAAACTGCATTGAAAAAATTGAAGCCAATTTTAGAAGATCTTTGGTAACTTATATATTATGACTGACTTCAACAGTGTTTTTTTACCTGAAAGATTTTACCAGTTATTATATCTGTTTTACAAGATATTTCCAACATTAGTTAGTCTTAGCCGCAACCATAGTTGCCCATTTTAATCACAATATATTTACAAGAAAATTTGAATCTCTGATTAATTACACTCGAGAAGTACTGGCATTGGGACTTTAGGTTCTTAAGCATCCTCGAGGTTTATTATACAAGAAATGTTCCAAACTCCGGTGTAAATCATTGTAGATGTAATGACTAAAATTTAAATTAACGTTATCAGCTCATTGATCTGATTTGGATTGGTGAAATAACACAATTGGCTATGTGCTTTAGTTTTATGGGGATCGACAATCAAAGTTTGTGACTATGGATGAGGTAGGAGACAGGGTTGATGGTTTGAAGGGCCCTATGCCATTATGGTTGTATTCACAACTGCATTTAACGTTGTACTCGTCATTTATGTATGGAAAAATAGAGTAGAAAAAAACCAAAGAGAAGAAGAAAAAAACTATATTAATAAGATATAAAACATGAGTGTTTTTTTCCATGTAACCAAGCGTTTCTTTTCCCATGTAAACAAGCATCTCGCCCTCCAGCCCCCATAGGCAAGCATCTCACCCTCCAGCCCCCATAGGCAAAGGTAGGATATTCTTCAGGGCTCAAAGGTTGTACAACAAGATTCATTACAAAAATATTCTGGATAAGCACTTGTGAGTATTAAACCTGGGTAGGGAGGATAACATGCATTCTTCTCCATGAGAACCATACCCCAAAGTGCCATTTGAGAAAAGATAAATGAGAGACCAAAGCTGGGCTTGGGGAAGCTGAGGAGCTGGGGAGGGTATGCTTAGCCTTTCGGTTAACCCGTAGCAGAGCCATTTTCCTATTTATTCATGTGAAGCACAATGGGGAAGGGATTCTTTGGCTGAAATTGAGAGTTATTGCTGGCCAAATTCCCTTGTGAAGACAAAATGTACCAGAGAGCTAGAGGATATTGTAACTTGCACATTTTCCAAGAAATAAAAGACTGACTGAAGCCAATAGAATGCTTGCTTTCCCATCTGGGTTTCCAGGTTAAAATCATGTCTATTGTATCTTGAATGGTTTTGATATTTCCCTATGTGCTGTGTTAAATTTGGGGTTAAGTTCTGTATGTGGGTTAAGGAAGCTCTTCTTTGCATTTAAAATGCTGCCTATGATTATCTTCAAGGTTAAAATGAGTTCCTCATTGAATTCCTTTTAGTTTCGCTCAGAGTCTCTGTTCTCCATTTTTCTTTGTGAAGATAACAATTATGCAATAATCTCTGTTGGTTCAATGTTGAATTTGAGATCAATAGTTGTTGTTGTTAATTAGCTGAATTTCTAATTTCGTTATTAAAGATCAGCAAATTAAGATCTCGAGACAGTTGGCACCCAAAACCAGCCTGCACGCTGTGTATTTGTCTTCCTTGAGGGTGTGCACCTCCATATGGCCCGTCTCTCTCTTTCTTGAGATGATCTTGTAGATGACATTACAACAAGAAATCAGTGTATAGTCTTCATAAGAGGAAGCAAACTGCTTTTTTGGGATAAGAGCCAAATGCACTGTGTTAAGAGACCCCAGGGTTTTTTAGATCATTTGGACTTCTGCGCTAATCCGAAGAGGTCTTGTTTTAGAAACTTATTAAATCCTAGATAAAGTTCTATGGTGAGTTCATCAAGACCTTGGTTTTTCCCTTTTTTGAGGGAAGAAAGAATGGCAAAAATGTCTTCTTTTATGACTTTAGCATTCAAAGACTTGTTCATATCCTTTGTAAATGCCCTTGGGAAAAGGTTAATCGCTTCTAAAATTTCTTTGATAGGGCACATGAAAGGCTTGTGAAAAATCTTTCCAAAAAGGGCCGTGTTGACTTTTGCCTTTATCTCGAAGGATGATGACGAGATAACCTTAAGATTTGGAATCCATGTAGTAAGAACCCCTCATGGCATCTCATTAGAGTTTATGGAGCTAAAGGACTAGTCCTTTAGCCAAGGCGAGAAGAATTCCATGGCCTTGGAACCTGAGGACGTTGTTTCTTAAATCATGATTACATTTGGAGCACAAGCTTTGACAAGCCTTTTGAGGGCTAGAGACTTTGGGGCACCCCCAACCCCATGTGCATTAAACTAGAAGCAAATCATGGTGTAACTTGTTGTGGGCTTTCCTTGCTCCAATGGCCTAAATAATCGTTGACTGAATATCCTTTTTTTTCACCCAAATTTGAGCTAAGGAGAGGTGGAAATTATGTCCTCCTTGTGACCCCTGGGTCATCTCAACAACCGAATCTCTTACGATTGCCCCATCCTCCTTAGGCTTCTAGTGAGGACGAATGTTGTAATCAAACTTTAGAGAGGGATTCACCATGCTTCCTTTTGAAGTGTCAGGCATGGAACTTGAAGGAGGAGAGGAGCTACCATCCTTGTCCAAACCCAACCACCTTCCTGGGTGACACATTGAATGAAATAGAGAAAGCAAGCGAGGGAACACTTGCTCCCATTGGGACAACTTTTTCTTGAAAGGGGACAATAGGGTTTAGGGAATAAAGGTATTGTAACAACCGAGAAGCTCACCATGCATAGGGGGAGAGACTTCTAATGGTGAGGCTTTTGGGGGTTGAGACTCTTCTTTTCCATTTTTTGTAAGAGTAAAAATAAGAGGAAAATTTGACTTAATGGAGATATTGATTGCCAAACCATTAGAAGCCATGACACGATCCACCATTTCTTTGATTGCAAGGATTGTTTCTTTGTCCTATAAGTTGACAACCCTAGAAATCATCTCCTCACCCTTCGGCTTCTCATCCACTATAATCTTTTGTGAATCCTTAATCTTGCATATTTTTCTAAAGGGGATCCTTTGGAATGAAAGTTTATTGCACTATGCCTAAATATGGCCAATTTTGTGGTAGCCATAACATTTGAAGGGAATTCTCCAATAATTTGTCTTCTAAGTCCAGGAGAAGCTACCACTTACTCGATTTCTTCTAGTAGGCCTTCCTTTACATTGACTTCTACTTACACTCAAGCCCAACTAATAAACTGCTTTATTTAATTCCCTATAAATTCTAGACTCTCAATGTGCCAAAAAGTTTGAGGGAGGCCCAAAAGAATTGCCCATATCTACATTGAAGAAATCAGTGTACATTGAAGAAATCAGCCCCCCCCGAGGTTGAAGTTGACCCTCCATACTTTTAATACCAAACTTGATGGTCGGGCTCCTGAGCTCTAATTATGGCTTCATTATAGAATTCATGCCCTCTCTTGACCTAAATTTGAAGCATGGCTTGCCTCTAGCCAAGACATGGAATTTCGGCACTAACCTAAATTAGGAAGCCAATTTTCTTCCAACCATTTTTTCAAGGGCTCCAGGCACACTGACTTTTCGTAGAATCTACTGACAACAGCTTTACCCAGCAGCGCAGGAATTTTCTCCAATATAATGTCTTCACCCATGACCATTTTAACTTTATCTCTTTGTGTAGTGCAATAATATGGCTAGGATATCCATGGGTGAAGCTGCAATGATTCCATGTGGGTGAAGCTGCAATGGTTCCATGTGGGTGAAGCTACACTACACTTGGGATTGGAAAGAGAGGGAATGGGAATGTCTTCCACATGGATTGGAGTCTTCCTGCTATGGCATCAATGCTTCTTGAATGTTTGACTGTTGGGTTAGGGGGGAAGTCCATTCTATGCTTGAGAATCCTTGAAACCCTAGCCTTAGTTGAAGACCCTCATGTATTTGTCTTTGTTCTAGAAACCCAAATTGTTCTTGGGATATGAACTTATCAAATGACTCAGGTTTATTATTTTGGGATAAGAGTGGTTGCCCCTTCAGGGTAAACACCCCTAGAGACATACTCTTATGGGGATGATGTTGCTCGTTGCAAGAGCTCCTTGCCCACAATTGTTGTCCATTCATCCAGATTCTCATTCACCTACATGTATGACACAACAAATGTTTTCCTCACTTTCAGATGGCAAATGCAGTTGTATTCGCATGCAAATTATTGATGATGTACACATTTGAATTGGATGTTGTTGCGACTTTTAGTGGGTGGTGACATTGGTGTTTACTATAATTTATTTGTTTGCTCCATTTTATTGTGATTGGACATAGTTTACTTTTAGAAGTGTGTCATCTCTCATGTTTAAGGTGTGCGACTAGCTGACTTACTAAGCTAGTGCTTCATATCCCAATTCATACATAACACTTTCCATCCTATTCCCTTCACCTCCATTCCATTCATGGAAACCACCCTATTCCCTTTACCTCCGTTCCATTTATGGAAAAGGAGTTCTTCCCCTGCACATCAGCTCCAACATTGAAGAAGATAAGTGTCAATATCCACTTTGTACACATGGCTGATGAAAACATTATTTTGAGGAAGGGGCACAACTTGTGCCACATTGATTTGCAATGCACTTACTTTTTAAGGGTTTTTTTGAAATACTTCATTGTAAAACAATCTCCTTGTTGAGAATCCCTAGGATGAGTTATTCATTTTTGTAAACAGCTCATGGTTTGAGAGCTTGTGGTATGAAGGCCCATGGTTTTGAGTCTCCTTTTCTCTCATAAAAGAGGTTTCTTGAGATGTGGGAAATGCATTTTTTCTGCAACTGGTACTTGAATTTATTAAAGATGTGGAAGTCCTGCACCAATGGTCTACAGAACCCTCAGGTTTTGATATTGTTCAGTATTAGTAGTGACACAGGAAAAAAATGAAATGGATAAGGTAGTAATACAACCATTAATTGCTTTGTGAAGTAGCATTGGTCATGTCAATGATTGCATCTTCCCAACTAGAGAGCCCCTCAAACAATGTAAAGCAAATGCAAGTGTTCCCATCATATCCTCAATTGCTTCACTAGGTTTGGGTCTGGCACCAGCACGAGCTCCTCAGTAGATTTATGGGCCAAGTTGAGTCTTTCAAAATTTTTTGTTCACTGATCTTTCTCCTATGAGATTGCCAACCCAACTAGGTTTGTTGAGTAATCTTTCTCCTATGAGTTTGTTGGTCGGGCAAACTTCAAGTGTTGACGTTATAGAGCAGGGCTTGCCACTTCAAAGCTCAGACACAATGTCACCTAGGGTCGAAAGTACTATGGGAGATGTGGCATTGAGATAGGAGTCAGGATGAAGTTGAAGAGAGAGAGAACCAACATTAGAGAGCCAAGTTGGGGGTAAAAACATGATTGTGGAGAGGAGTTATGGAGTTTGAGGGTTCAGACAAAGGGTAAGAGTGTGCAGATTGATATGATTTAGCACAAAAGGAAGCTGAGCTGCAGGACTGGAATAACCAGAGCTGAGTAGGGTTTCTGGACTGTTTAGTGGTAGAGGTGTGAAACTGTTGGGAGAGAGATGGACTACACAAGGAGAAGAAATTATGGACCATTGTCAGGCTGCATGGATAACTCCAATCTTGATATCTATCGCGTTAACATAGATTGGTATATGGTATATTGGAAATGACCTTTGGTTCCATCTTCCAAGGTTTACAAACACAAAATCCTGAAGGATTGTGTGTCCAATTGATTCTTGTTCCATCTAAGGCTAGATTGGGAGTTTTCATTTTCTGGTTTAGCCTCTACCTCTGAAGCTGCAAAATGATTCTGTGTTTGTATCACTCCATTATGTTTCCAATTTTCTTTGTTTACTTTGGGTTTTAGAAACTTAGGTCTCTTCTCCCCTTTTTGCCTCTAATTTTCTTTGTTCTTTTTAGGGTTTGAACTGGCATTTGTTTTCCAAGTGACCATGTTCATAATTTAAGCTTTGCTTGTGCAACTTTTCTTCAAGTCTGAGTGAGATTAAATCATGGATTAGTGTGCCTAGGTACATATTTACACAAATGTCAGCATAGGTTGCAAGATTCCTTTTCATAGTAGCTTGGGAAGCTTTTATAAATGTTCTCAGCCCATCCCCAGTAAGCTTAAAACAATATTTGTTCTAGAATAGTAGAATTAGATGAGCAGAAAATGAATTCTGATCCATGCACACATAATTGCAAGGGTTTCCACTAAAGGATCAAACCGTATTTTTTTTTTGCTAAATAATCTAGCCCTATCAAGGAATCATGATCCTAAATAAAAAATCCTCTCTTTCTCGGTCTAAGCTATCAGGAAAGTGATATGGATAAGGATCTGGATCCATATTTTTGAAAAGCCAGGATCCAGATATGGTGGGGAAATGTTGCAGACTGAAATCCAGATGCATCATGCCTTATACAAAAAGGATAACTGTAAGTGTCTCATCAATGATCACTCAATAGATATGATGATCTAGATTAGGTCTAACTACAAATGTACAAATGGGTATACGTTCTCATCATCTGAATAGTTCAACTTTACATCATGATCAACTTGTTATCTTCCTTGAAATCTGTCTTAAAATCTAAAAATTCCAAGGTAGTTATGTTGGTCAATGAATGTGGTACACTGTTTGAGAACATTTCATAATCTGTTTCTGGGTTTGAAGGATCCATTTACATGGCAGATCCTACAAGATCTGGATGGATCCGTATCGGTATCTGAAATGTAGATCCGTGGATCCAACATCAAGACCCTGAGGATTGGTAAAATAGTCTTGGGTTGAATCAAGAGTAAACTGGCAGAAACCCTACCTAGGAGAGACAGATTGAACTTATGTTTTGGTTTCCAGTATTCCATAATCCATGACAGAAAGGTTCTCCGATGGGCATAGATGCATAAATTTGCAAGGATGCTTTTGGATTTGAGCATAGCTATTGATCCCATGATTTTCATTGGATCCACACTATCTCTAGATTTGTGGTTACTTTCACTAGATCTGTGTTTTCTCTGGTGTTCTCCACCTTCCAAATGATCATAATGTGCTATATATATATAAAATAGTATGTAAATTATATATATATGGATGAAAAACAAGTCATGGCATACATAATTACAATGGGACAAGGTTTAATGAACAAGAAGAGAACACCCTCAATAGTCATTGCATCATGCTAAAATGCAACTGCAAGCGTGTCTTCTGCTATGGGGAACTTGATGTTGTATTGGCAATGGTGAATTGATGAGCAATGCTGGTGTTCGTATACTGCTTCAGGTAGTGTAGCCATCTAGGCCATCATTTTTGGGTAGCTTTGTGTTTGAATTCTCTGTTGAGATAGGCAGCAATCGAGGTTTGACTTCTAAGCACCTTGTTTACTTCCAAGGCTAAACCCTTACATAGGTAGATTGATTTTTCCTTCTTATTTTTTGTTAATATCAGAGGATTTTGTCTAACACATTCTAATACTAAAATTAATGTGTGCATTTGTTGGATGATCCTGACAACCTTACATTGCATCAAATTTACATTAGTTTAGACAATTTCTCAATATGTTGATTGATGAATGATTTGGAGAGGGTTACTGGAATTGACATGAATCATACAAGAGTTGCTTGTATAATTCATTAGACAAGCATGATCACTAGACTTCAGTTTAACTTTACCGCATCTTAGGTTGATTTCACAATGGATTCCCTATGTTTGTCTCATTTTATGTACGACTTTGGACTCCGCGTTAGATTACAATTATGGCTATGATCTTACACCAACTACGAGGTTAATTTATGAAGATCATCCTTGACCCACAATAATATGAATTGAAGTCAATTTTTGAAGACTTTCTAAATATTTGGTCAATGTTATATCATATTTTTTAACCCTGAAAAAGTTTTAACCTCTATTCAAAGCATGAAAGGAAGATATATTTTTTTGTGCTACCACACTACTGGAACCAAAATCCAGAAAAGTCAAAAGGCTAGTAAACTTTCTTTCTTTTTTTCCGGTGAAAAGAAGATGCCAGCAAACAAGAAACAGCATTCTTATACTGTCCACTATAATATTCCATAGAACCCTTACAGTCCACATTATTATGTTGAAATATGGGAGCAACAGAGCTTTCAAAACTGCCCAATCGTCCAAAATGATTGCAAACATTTTAAGAACTGGACTAACAAGACATTACTAACTAGAGTCTAAAAGTTGATGAGAATCTATTCTTGAGTTCATGCAATTCCTAGGAATCTTCAGCAGTCCTTTTTTGTTTCTAGGTTACATATCCTGGTGAAAAACCCTGAGTACTTCCCCTCATTTTGATGGCACTTCTTCTAGACAATAATAAATTTGGTGCTGTCAGCTCCACATTGCTTATATGCCAGAACCCAGACCAGCATTAAACTTTATATAGTGTTAATCTGAAAAGTTTAAAATCACAAAATGCATCCAGCACTACCAGAGTCTCAATGGGACTGGGGAACCCCACTGAAAAAACCCTGAGCTCGTGACTTTTCAATTGTCAATTCTTCCACTACCCTAGGGACACTTTGAGGAGCTGTGTCCCTGATACCAGACACAATAGATTGTACCTGAGCTAGGACCTGAAAGGAAGGGATATGCTTGTCCTCAAATATCTAGGCATTTCTGGATAACTATATCCCCCATATAAGAAGACAAGGCAGTGCTCTAGGATCCTTCAGTTCTTTTTCAGAGAACCATTGTCTTAAGCATGCTTCCACTGAGACCTTCTTCCTTACATTTTGAAAATCTGTTATTGTCCCTGTGTCTCTTGACAACTGGCTTGAACAAGGACAGTGAACTAGTGAGTTCTTCTTGGATCTCCATCCTTGACTGCTTGCCCTATGCTATATCATATTATCTTAACCTTTGGTTAATTTTACCAGCTCTTATGTTTGTTTTACAAGATATTTTCCAATCACTACATAAAATCAGCTACAAGTATAATTGCTAACAATCTAGAATGGTTTGCTGCCAAGAAGGCTAGAATCACTTAATTAGGAAGCTAGAAAGATTGAAGCCAATCCAAAGAAATTATGCATAACTTATAAATAAAGATTCTCCACTTCAACTTCAATAAAGTAATTGAGCCACTTGAATGATTTGGTAAGCTTAAGGTAATCCTTGATCACAATAATGTAGCAAATGATCATAAAAGAGTGCAAATAACACTAAAAGACATGGAAGGATCAAATATCATTTTGAGGAATATATTATTGAAGGTCCAGAATAAACTTACTATATATTTCAAGGAAAATATTGACAAACATAAGCTTGGACCTGGAAAACTCGAACAAACTCTGCAAATAAGTCAAAAAACTCTGAAAATATTGAAAACATTGAGAGAAATTAGAGATATTTCCAACACTTGACAAAGGGATGGGGTTCAAGATGGTTGGAAAGTAATAATATAATTTTCAAACCCATTGAGGACTACTAATGTGAATAATGATAATCATATTAAGAGAAAATTGTTGATATTAAGAGTAGAGTACTACTTCCTCACCCTAACGGGAAAAAACCCAAACCCTCTTGTCCTCATGATAATCCATGTGAAAAACTGGAGAAGTCATGCAAAAAGGATTTGGAAATAGGGGAAGTCGATCCAAGGGTACTGCAAGTCTCTTTTGTCACTATGACAACATCAGGAAGGTTGGATGCTTTTAAGACCCCTTAAATTTGGGTGCTTATAAAGTTTGATCTATACATGACCCTGTGCATTTTAGATAAGAAACATGTTAAATATGTAACACTTCATTTTGATACAAATGGGAAGTTCTCAATTAGTATGCCAGGGCATAGATACATACGATTTCAAGTAGTATAAGATGCTGATTCAAAGTTGTAGACTATACCTTGAAAGGATTCTCTTATGTCATAGATATAGGAGATGTCTTGGTTAACATTTGGCAGTGGATTTGTGCATACACCTCATAATTATGTGCAAAGCTTCACCTCGTTCAAATAGAATGAGTAGATAAAATAAGATAATCTGGATTCTGGATTGTGCACTGTGTTGTTGCCTGCACAGGGTGCCAATTGCTAGGGCCTGTATGGCCTTGTCAAATTTCTATTATGGGATATGGAACAACAATGACATTGTCATCTCTTGGAACTTGCAAGTATGAATAGCTCCCCTGAGCCAGCATTGATCTAGAACCAAGAGCCACATTAACAACAGTTTGTCTCTTGATGCCTTTCCTAGAAGGGAGTACCTGGAAGAAGGAAGTGATCAACCCATCGGAGTCTGGTCTAGGGGGTGGCCAGAGAATCTGGGACTGAAGTCTGAGGGCTTCTTGAATATATATAGAACCAAGCAACGCTGGTTGGAGAATCATAAGAATTGGAAAGGTTTTGAGACTCCCTAAACAGAGAATGGAACCAACTTTAGATCTTATAATAAATGGGGCAACAAAGAAGTTAATGCTTGAGTCTCAACCCATTCAAGGTGGCACAGCTGGCAGATGATTAAAGGCCTAGGACTTAAGAAGTCCAAGATAGTAAGTTCACTCCATTTGACCTTTTATCACACAGTCGTCCTCCCAAGAAGTTGACACAAACCTCTTTGAGGGTTCTGAATTAAAGTGGGTATCCTTCAAAAGCTGGCAAATAAGGGGCATTAACTCCAGCAAAAGATTCTCTCTGACCTGCAATAAATGTTGATTTTTCATAAGATCTTTTAAATCGATAATTACTTCTTATGATACCTTTAGTTACTCTTTTTCTTGCATTCATATTTATCATAAAACAATTACATAGAAGATCTCAACAGTATCAACTAAATGCCAGTAGGATCATAAAGAGACAGCCAAACAAGAACACAAACATTTATCCTGGGAAAACCCACATGGGGGAAAACCCAACAACCTTTTCCTTAGAGAAATTCTTCAGTTCAACAAGAGACACACCTAGATCTTCTACTCAAACACAAGGTCAAACAGACCAGCGAAATAGACTTGGTCAAACCTGGTCCAACAGCCTTCTAGTCAAGTCAAAGAGCTGCTCAAGAATCTCGTCCTGATTTGATCTTCAAGGGCAGAAATTCGATCTGCTTCTCCACCCAAGAGACTCAGTCCTGCTGCCTTGTTATGTCTCAAAAAAAGAATTTCAGCCCTCTTCTGCAGTAGTAAGAATTTGGATCTGTTGCCCTGGGATGCCCAGAAGTTTGACCTCTGATTTGTCCTTGCTCTGCCTTAGATTTGTCCAAAGTGCTGCCTCAGATTCGTCTTGTTTTCTGCCTCAGAAGGTCCCATTTGCTAGAAGAGGAGAGATCTGAAATTGTGCTCCTTAGGAGGAGGTCACTTCTGGCTGGCGGAATGGGTGCCACTTGACTGGAGCTGACTTGACTAGGAGGGCTGACTTGGCTTGTTTGGGAGCCAAAAATTCAAATATTAAAATTAATTCTTTTTCTTTTTGAAATGGACATGAAGAACACACCTTATATTTTCTGTTTTGACAATAGCATGATTAACATGCTTTATATTTAATATTTATGTATACATCAAGGGCTAAAATATTAATTATGAAAACTGACCATTGCTACAAAATTCAACAATAAATTCATTGAACCTGCATGTGTACACTTCAATTCAGTGAGAAATAAATCCAAATATACAATAGGAACTCCTTAAAATGTGGTAAAACTTAGTGATGTGCAATTAGACTTCGCAGGTCTGCAACAGAAACACATTGAAAACAGTAAAACTACTCTGCAGTCTGCAACTTTTGACCCTTTGCATCTCTGAAGTTCTACACCTGAAATCAGTGAATAAACTTAAAAAACAGCAAATGAACTCCTCAAACATGAGTATTAAATTTTAAGATCTTTACTGATGTTGGTAACTTTTGAGAATACTGTCATCTTGAAGAGATAGCAATATACAAAGCGATGTAGAGTAATTTGTCATCTTTGTTTGGAAATTTATTCACTGCAAAAGATACTAACTGTAAATAATCATTCTTGTAGGTCAATCTCAGAACTCAGAGGCAGCGTATGGTAAGTAGGCATGCCATAGGGCAAGGCTCAACTGCCATTTGGCAATGGTGGGAAGCAGAGAGTAACTGTTGGCGTAGATATGATCACCAACTGGCTTTAAAATTTGAGACGGCATGGCTTGAGGCTAGAGCCAGCCAACGAAGTAATAAGCTAGATTGCCCAGCCGGCGTATTATTTAAAGTAAACGGTCAGGATTATTCTCTGTCATTTGAAGCAGATGGAATGCAGTACAGTGTAAATGATTCGTGTTATAGGAGTGTTCGAAGATGCATATATCTCCCAAATCAACAGCCATCATCGTCAGAGTCCCCAGCTATGGAACAATGCCATTCTTTGAATGCAAGTACAGTTTCACTGGAACAGGCGAGGAGTAATAAATCAGAGCAGCCCAACATTTCAAAGGATGAACATTCTTACCTGATTGCATGTCCAAACCCTAATGATGGGGAAAATTGTTCAGTGTGTCTTTGCAGTTTGCAAGAAGATGAAGCTGTAGAGTTGGCTAAATGTCACCATTTTTTTCATAGAGAATGCATCACACAATGGTTTAAAACTCGTCCTTCTTGTCCAGAATGTTTGACAATCTATGGTGTGATTACGGGTACACAGCCTCCAGGTGACATGACCATCCGATACATTCCAGTTAAAAGGCAACAGGGTTGGGATGGCCTTGAGGGATATCCAGGCATTGATATCATTGAAATCACATATACATTTCCAGATGGAATTCAGGTATTCATGATTTAAATTTTATGGTGACTTGAGGTTACAAATAATGCATAAGTTTAGTGTTCTTTGAGCTTTGCATGTTCTGGTCTATGGTTGCTTTTAGGGTTGGAATAGGACAGATGAAACCGGTTGATGTATTTTAGGTCTAAAAGTATTACTTGGTTATCATTGTTACTTTCCTTACTGATTTATTTATTGTTTTGAACAGAATGCTAGGGTATGGTAGGTAAGCTATCGATGTATGATATTCTAATATAATGTTATTAGTGACAGGGATGAGTTGTTTAATGAGATGTCAGGATCCTGTTGTTGTCCTTGACCTGCTCTATCCTGCATGGCTGAACGATGTTTTTTTTTTGTCGTACTGTGATGTTGCTAGTATCTGCTAGGAGCATAAAAGGCTCATGAACTCAGAAGCTGACAGTATGCCTGTGCTCTGATACCACTGTAGCAATTGAAGGAAATTTGTGCTCTAATTTTTTTCCCTAAGCAGCTAGGGTTTTCACCTAAATTCTTCTTCTGCTCAGAAAATGAAACAAATATTCCTGCAAAACAGTTCAGATATAACAAATCACATAGTGCAAGTTTATACATTCAATAATCCAATAGTGCTAACACAAACTGAATTCAATTATTCTGGTTAACCAGTGTAACAATTAAAGGAAATATGTGCCCTAATTTTTTCCCTAAGCAGCTAGGGTTTTCTCCCAAATTCTTCTTCTGCTCAGAAAATGAAACAAGTATTCCAACAAAGCATTTTACATAACAATGATCCTGGTTAACAAGTTCCTTTGCAATTCTAAATAATTTTTAATTCTGAACTTGACAGAGCTTACTAACTAACCACTGACTCTATTGATTTATCCTAACTACTCTATATTGTTTATGTGATTCTGACTAGGGAGCTTCTGGACAAAACCCTTGACCTGTTACAAAGAGTAACCACAATGTTGTTTTAACTCAGGAAGGGTTTGCAAGCTGCTTGTGGTGGACAGTAAAGTAACTAGAAGGATAATTGAGCTCAGGTTTTGCTTAGAATTCTTTATAAGATTTGTCAGCAGGTCTCCCAAACCTTCTTTAGGAATTGCGGCCTGCTCCAGCCATTTGTCCAACCCCTATGAGGGTGCGGTCTGACTTGAAAGCTCTTATCTTCACGCTAATACAACTGTGTTGGATCACAGAATGGCTATCAACAGAATTGTCCACTATCCCGGCCTTAGAACTGTCCAGAAGAGTTGTGGCCCACTTCAGACGTTCTTCTCCTCTGCCACATGATAACTTCACATGTTTTAAAGGCCTCAGAAATTTCCAGTCCGATCAGGAGTTTGCCTCTGGAAGTCTTAGCCAGTCTCAAAATGACATTGCTACCTTACGAGACTAATTTGCTGCCTCAGAGTCTTAAATCTGATCATGAACTTGCCTCAGAAAAAACTTGGTTTAATCCCAAGAGACTTGTTATGACATGCTGTTTCTTAGATAGAAAATTTCTTGTACCAGAACAAAGTAAAAAAATAGAAAATAGGACTGACTAGGGTAGAATTTTTCACCACTGAAATTAGTAGGTGAAATGAGGTCTTAAAACCCACAGAGCTATAGCTTAAGAGAACAGATGATTTGATCCACAATTTGATGATGCCTCATTTGATCTCAACCCTCTTCTATTTATAGATTTTCCATGGGCTCCAAAATTTAGCCCCAGCAGACCCAATTTTTGCCCAATGTTGCCCCAACATAGGAAAAATTGGGGTTTTACCCCTTTAACAAGGCTATAGGCTACGAGGTTGGATAGGCTATTTCGTCCTCCATTAGCCATCAATTCAGTGAGGACATACACTTGTAGGTGTGTGACCAAGCGATGAGGATAATGTGGACTTTGAATACATGAAAAACATGTCATCTATCGGAACAAACCCAACCTTGCATTCGCACCTGCACGTGGGCCCAAATCCCATGGCCACATTCACTAGAAAATAGAGATTTATTCTTATTAGTAGGAAATATTTATGAATTATCCCTTCATAGAATGAATAATTGAACCGAAAGGCCAATCACTCGTGCTATGAATCCTTCTTGTAAGAGCTTTCTATCCCTTGCGGGGCTCGCCCCTTTTGGGGGCTGTAAAGACAACTAAAATCAAGTTCCACCCAACCCTTAGCATGAGTCATTTTCGCTTCTTTAATTCTTCCTTAAGATCACACATTGTTGCCATGTGTCCTCCTTTCAGCTAGGGCACTGAAAGCAAGCATTTCACCTTTCACTGCGTCTTCTTTGTCTTGCAATGGGCATTGAATACTTCTATAAGTGGAGTGCTCTTTTAAATAATGAATACTTTGCCATGTCTTAGGTTTTTTGTATGCCACTTGTCCTTTTAGCTGGAGCATTCCACATGCAAAGTTGTAGGAGCTCCAAAAATGTGCCAGAACAAAATGATAGTTTATCCATGTTTTTTTAATATATGATCTTCTACACTGCACATTAATATTGTTTCTTTCCATTGTCCAATACCATTCTCTAGGGGTGAATTCTGCTTTAGTTGATGGTAGCTGTTTGTATTTTTGATCAATCTGTTATGGAAGTTTCTCAAAAATACAAGTATAGCATTCCTGTTGTCATCATTATGGGATGCAGCAATAGATGAACCAAAACGTATAGGAATTTATGGAAATGAAACATACAAAAAGAATGAGTTACTTATAGTGGACCTTAAGTTAGTGTTTCTGTACTAGGCTATGTAATATTAATCAACATGTGCTAAACCATCAGAAATTCCTAGCCACGTTGAACTGTTGAAAATAATTAGTGGCATTTATGCCAAGAATAATATTTGTTACACCTACCTACGTCAAAATTTCTTAAATCACACAACGGTTCATTTCATAAACAACATTAGTCCATTTATTCCACTCGGGCCATTTTCTAATTTTTTAATTAAATTGAAAACTTGACTAGACTGCAGAGCATCCAAATCCTGGAAAGCGATACACTGGTACAAGACGGGTTGCTTACTTGCCGAAGAACAAAGAAGGAGAAGAAGTTCTTCAACTCTTGAAGACTGCTTGGAATCGTCGTCTAATCTTCACTGTGGGAACATCTGTGACAACTGGAATAAGTAACACTGTCGTGTAAGTTTCATGTCTTAAACCTATGCAGTTTCTGTTTTTTTTTTGCTTTTTGATCAATTGTCATGCATAAATAATCATGTGCCTATTTTGAAACGTAATTTGTACAAAACTTTGGGCTGTTGTTCAATTATTCATTACACTTCGATTATCTTTGAATTTTAACTACAATCATCCGTCAAACTGGATGCTAATTTTTTGACGAAATTTAATCTGACATGTTTATGGTCCCATGTGCTTCTTTGCTACAAATTATCTTTTGGGTTTTGATTTAATGTTTTTTCAAGCGGTTGAACCTTGAAAATACTAAGCAGCTCTTGTATATTGATTGTGTTGGAGAAAATCTGCATTCCACATGTGGGGTAGTCATTATGCCATGTGTGTTTTTTGTAGCTGGCTTGATTTTCGTTGAACTTTGTTCTTTGTTCAAAAGAAAATCACACTCAAATAGCCAATGTGATGCAATCATACACATTCTATGCACTCTTTTGCTACATTATGCTTCCTTTCTTGTTGTTTAAGGTTCCAACCTTTCCTGTTAGTTTGCCATTCACATTTTCTTGCTTACCCAGTGACCTCTTGCTTACCACTGTCTCATGGTATCCTCATTCACCATAGATGCCTATACCACAATCAGTATTTGACGGTATCCTTGCAAACATTTTTGCACAACCTTCAGATATGATCTGTTGGGTAAAATGAAAGTCACGCAAACTTATTAATTTCCAGGATGTAAAGCTGGCACTCTTGGTCATACTAGTCTGTGGACTCTATAACAAATTGAAGATTAAAGGAATCAAAATTAATTGTCTCACACAATCAAAATTAACTGTCTGACACAAGGCAAAGATTAAATGCTAGTCAAATACTCAAGTGCATGGCTCTTTTAAGTCTTTCAGCAAACTAATTCAGGCAGCTTTAGGGCAACCCGATTCAGCATTTGATTTTTGAACCTGCTATCTACTGGATATAACCGTGTGAAATGTTCATTTATGTGACTCACCTCTTAATATGGAATTGATTGGTTGTTACTTTGATTTTAGATACTTTTTAACGCAAGTTTATTGTTTGATAGTTTGATTGAAGCCCCCTTATAACGCTATTCTTTCAACTTGTGTTGAAAGATTTGATTGCCTTTAATATGTTTCCCCTAATCAAAGAACAAAAGATAGGACCGGATGTCAACTCCAGCTTTTCTTCAACTTGTATGTTGTTTTGATTTTGTCGATTGTGGGTCGATGTGTTCAGCTAAATTTTCATCATGGTTCCTTAATCTAACTCATGTTTTGGTATCTTTAGCTGGGCAGGGATCCACCATAAAACCCAAAAATATGGAGGTTCCAGTAATTATGGTTATGTAAGTGTTGTTTTCTTATATTTCTTATTAGCGAAATTTTAATCTTAATGTCGACTATGTAGTCTATTTTCTGTTCTCTCTGTATTGAGAACTGTAACCAGTTTATATATATTAGTTTGATTCAATGATATGTGATCTTTTCATACCAAAAACAAAATGTTAACAATATGAATTTTGTATTTTTGCAGCCAGATGAGGGCTATTTTGACAGAGTGAAGAAAGAACTAGCCCTTGTTAATGTTATTTAAAGCGAGAGATTTAATTGTTTCCAAAGTGCAGCGTTCTGGAGAAGCATTAATATTTCAGGCTCCAGGCTGCCCTATGCAAATTTTTTTGGATAAAGCCTGGTTAAATTTATTGCTTAAACTTTAGTTATGAATTTAATATTCAGTGTAGGAGCTAATATTCACATTAACTCGTTTTCCTTTGGTTTAAGTGTCACTGAACTATCGATATGTTCAGTCGGTATTATGACAAGGAATATGCTAATATGGGTTCCTCATTTAAGAATTGCATTGTAATACACATTAAATTCTGTAGCAGTGGTTCCCTTTCAATGCAATTCAAATTAATATTACCATAAACGTATATAGAAATAATAATACAATTTCTTGAAAGGTTGGTGAGCAGAGAAGAAGATGATTATTGCTGTATATGAAATCAATGCAGTGAAGTAAATTGAATAAATTAAAGACATGGAAAAATGTTTACAAAAATGATGATGATTGTCAACATTCATTGAGGCCAACTTTGGTCTATTGGACCTTGAGAAAAAATGGTTTGGAATTAATTGGTTAGCTGTATAATTTTATTTCTATGCTTGAAAGTACTATTAAAAAGCGTTCCTGAATTTCTATAGTTTTTTATGAGTTAAAAGGTTAGGAAGGTCTGTATTGTCACAAGTATTTTGACATTGAAATTCGATGTGCCGTAGGTAATGCGTTCTAAGAGAATGTTTTTCATCCTCTACTTTCTTATTATCACAAAGATCATAAATTCTTTCATCCTATGGCATTTTATGAATTTTCCATTACCGTGTTTCACTATTGAGCACAATGAAAATTTGTTCTTATTTAAAAATGTTGATATTCTCATTTTATGTTTTTTTTAGGGGTTTAAAACCGAAACATAGAAATATAATTTAACTCTGTAGCTAATGCATACATCGTCGTAGTATATTAATATGCTTTAGTGAATCTGAGCCCTGAGTCAATAGGCTCTGATTTTACATGGGTCAATTTACTGAAGTCTACAAAAACTGTATTCGATATTTCCCCAGATGTTGCTACATTCATAAAAAGCCCTAGAATTCTTATGGCTTTACAAATATTCATAAACTAGAGACTCAACCAAAAGCGTGAAAATTTGACCTCAGATAATTTTGACCTCTTCCTATCAGACTTCTGATGAGGGGGAGTGCTACAAGTGCATGTCCATTGGCTCTCTGAATTGGTGCATTGTGTCATCTTCTTTCAGCTTTGCTTTCCAAGGTCCTTGTTGCATTCAGAGCTAAGTTTTAGAGCATACCACATTCAAGTTCTAAAATATCCAATCTTTTCGTTTGTTGCACGAGCAAGTTCATTATGTTTACTTTTTGGGTGACAATGCTATTTCTCTTGCACCTTAGAAGTGATAAAGGGTAACGAAGCTTTGTTTCCTTTTATGTTGTCCATTACTGCAATGAGGAGTCTCAGGTCTTCAAGCTAAATCTGGTTCTAGCAAACACTATTTGCATTGGATTTACGACCTTGAGGAGAGGAAGAGGTGGCCATTGAGCCTCTTAGAAGGTAGTCTACCAGTTTAGAGATGACGAATTTTGCTAATCTCAAAATGGTTAAGACACCATCCAAAGGCTAAATATTGAGACCAGAAAACACAGTCAACCCGGGTACAAGACCACTGGCTATATCTCAATTCATGATGTGGTTCTCACTAGTGTTAAAGTTTATTATCCCCAATGTCTAGAAATTTATTACCTAGTAAGTTTTTTTTGTTTGTTTGTTATTTCTTTCTCTGTTTAAATTAATTTATTGCAAATCTGTTGAATGAATGCATTGTTGGAATTTTTAATAGGCAAATAAAAAATAAATAGCGGAAGCAAAACAACCAATCTCATACACCCAAATAGAAAATTATACCTTTCAAATCTACTATTAATTAACATTAGCTTTACAATGTACAAGGGTTTTCCCAATTGGGAAAATAAATGTCCATTGAAGAAAATTACAAATACAAAATCTGATTTTTTTCTAGCTGATAACTCTCAAGAGCCGTTTTTTGATCTTGTTGGCCATTGGAACTTTCTCCCTTGTTGCCCCTTGTTCTCTTCCTGTGGAATTTGCAGACTTTGAAGAATGTCTTTCTCCACCCAATCACTAAGATCTCACTATGTCATTGTGTTTTGTGCTCATTAATATGTCTTTTACCTTGGTCTTTTATCTCACATTTCCTTATAAATGTCAATTACTTTAATTAGTTAAGAGTCCTTTGGATGACTTGCAAACATCTAGACACTTAGATTCGTGGGGAAGTGCTTGTCCAATGTACTATTATCAACTCCCACTCAGCGAGGAAGGTACTTCTCGAAGAGCCACTTGGAACTAGCTTTCCCTCTAGTCTTAGTACAATGTCCCACACATCATCCTTCACCATGGACTTCCTCCAAACATCCTGGTCTATACTGCCTCTTCATTGACGCTACTCATCAATGCCAAGTATTTTAGAAACCTCTTTGGAGGCTCGCTTTCCTTGAATGTGCTCTTATGAGCCTCCATAGGCTCCTCAACATCCCTCAGTGTTTGCTCAAACCATCGAGGTCTCTTAACATAACTGGTAGGAAGTGTTATTGGCCCCTCCTCCCCACTTGAAGACTCCTTGAACTATAAGTAGTTGATGAATGTTCCTCAACATTTAGAGCATCTTCCTCCTACTACTCTGTTACTAAAGTGGTTCTTAAGGCTTCCTAGTGCTAGCCCCTCTTGGAACTTCACATCCCCTGCTAACAGTTGTCTTCCTCTGTGTTGGAATGAAGATAATGTATGCCTTCAAAGTTTTGTTGCACCCCACAAATATGCTCCTCTCTATAGGGTTGCAACTTCATCCTCTTCTCCATAAGAATGCGGACATGCATTGGACAACCAAAGATCCTTAGGTGTCTTATCTCTAGCTTTACCCATGTAAATGCTTCCTCAAGAGCCTTCTCCCCCAAGATCATGTGAGGACTCCTGTTTTAAACATACATTGTTGTGTTACATGCTTCTACCAAAATAAACTTAGGGAGATCTTGGTTATGTATCATTGCTTTAACTGTTCTTGTGAGACTAGTTCTCTCTTCACAACCTTGTTCTGTTGAGGGTTGTACAAGATTGTCATCTCCGACTTGATCCCTATCTCCTTGCAGAAATGTTTGGATTTGTTAATCCCATTATTTGACCTCAAGAACTTTATCCTTTTCTCTCTTTGGTTCTCCACCTGGGCCTTGTACTTTTGGAATTGAATGAAGTCCTCATCCTTGGTCTTCATTAAGAAGATCCAAGGTTTTCTTGGAGTACTCATTAATGAACGTGGCATAATATAGTGCTCCTTGCACAAATGCCACTGACATCTGTCCACACATATGAATGAATGCGATCCAAGATCCCCTTGGACTTGCTCTACACACATCTCACTGTTCAACCCTGCACTTTGGGAGACTAGTGACAATCTCCCTCATAATCGGTGATGCCTTGTGGTGCAAGTGTCCCATCATCCTATTCCCCAATTTGCACAAGTTGTCATAGTCATGTACCAAAACTTGAACATGTTTGCCCTTCAACCTGTGTAAGTTGCACTCTTTAACGTCGATGTCTAGCACTGTTTTTGGGCTAGTATCCTTTGGGTGAATGAACAACTTCCCATTTTTAAACATGACCTCAAATCCTCTATCCTCCATCACTATGACTAAGTGTAAGTTCTTCTTCAATCCTAGTACAAATAGCATGTCCTTGGCTTTGGATGTTCCTCTTGATTGGGGATGGAACTTAATGGTTATCTCTACCTTCATTGCATACTTGGTATCATTTTTGAGCTCCACATGCACTTTTGAGTCTTTCTTTGTCAGACTGCTAAAGAAGTCCTTTGCTTTTGCCATGTGGTGTGATGCATTGCTATTTAAGTACCAAACACTCCTAGTGATGGTGCTGGTGGATAGATATGAGACCAACGAGAAGTCCATTATCTGAACTTTCGCTAATGCTATGACTTCCCCTTCCCCTTCTTCCTTTCTGGAAACTATGATGCATGATCCTTGTTTTTGTGGCAAATGAAGTACTTGAGCTTGCTCAAGTCATTCTTCCCTGGCTATGATCCTTCACTGTTACCCTTGGAACCCTTCCTTTTCCCTTCACGAATAATTCTGATGGCTTGGTGAACCCATTTAGGAGTTTTGTCTCATCCACTCTTTCCAATGGATGCAGTTTGATATCATATCTAGATGATCTTCACAAAATTACTGTTAACATTATTAGACCGTGACACTTGGATGAATCTGAGCTTGTTTTTCAAGATCTTGTTCCTATTATCACTCTAGAATAGGTCTACGAAAGCCTTAAACATATCTTTGGCCAATTGCTTCTTTGCTAAGTGTGAGATCAAATGATTTTTTTACAACACCCATGATCTCAAGAACTGCCTTTGGGTGCTACATTTTGTGGAAGAATCTAGGGCAATTAGAGTTAATGTGATTCTTCTTAACATGATAACTATTTTTGAGGTATTTTAACTTTTGCTTATTAGCACAATCTCCTTTTCGTTATCATTAATGTGTGTATTTCTTACTTCATCAAACAATTACCAAAAGACAAGAGACAAGAACACAAGATGTTGGCTTTCTGCCAGGGCCAAAACTTCTCCATCTTGGAGAGGAAAACCTGCACAAAATTCTTCTTATAGAGATTCCAATTGACGAATACCAAGACCATGACCCTTGACATATTAGGCCACTCCAAGACCAAGACACCAATCCTCTTTCTTTGACAACGCTGAGCTCATCATCATCGCTGCACCATTACTGCGCCACTTCATTACTGCTGTAACATCTTTGCTGCACCATTACTGATGTAACATCTTTTCTGTCCTTCACTGAGATCATAACCTTTGTGACTATGTCTCCATTAAGTATGAGATCATAACTATGATAGGACCATGACAACACCTTGATGTATGTCGTGATAGAGTGTGTCACTTATGAGATCCTTACATCATAATTATGTTGAGACTGTGGACATCCTTGTTACCAAGACTATTGAGATCTTCAACGAGAATGTAACTATGTTCCCTTTACACCGAGATTAAGCTTGTCATTGTCATGCCGAGAATACATCATTGTACTTCATCTTATTATGCCGAGACTGTGAGAGTATGTACCCCTGTAATACTCATCCTAAACTGTAGATTTCTTCTCTAATCGAAACACTGTAATACTGTACCATTATACTAGTTCGAGATTCTTGTAGTATTATACTTGACCGAGTTCTTGTACTCTACTTGCCCGAGATTCTAGAGCGGTGTATTCACTCTTCCATTCGAGATCCTACAACTCCTACACCCATCTGAAATTCAGAGTGTCCGAGATTCTTAGTTTCCTGTGGTGATCCCTGCGGGGTATGCGGGGTGTTTATAGTGGTTCTGCCTCCATAAATGAGCCATGTCACAGTGAATTGTTGTGTCTCCACATATGAGCCCACTTGTCATTTAAATATTTTTTGAGGCTGACATCGCTGTGTTCTTCATCATTTAGCTTGCTGCCTTGTTCAAGAGGATTATGCTTGTCTTGGAGGGATGATCCAGACTCTAGGTTGACTCATATACATTACATATATGCTCAAGAAGAGCTCTTTGTCTCTTTGACTTTCTTGTAGCACTTCAACATGTGCTGGACCTATGTAATGAGCAAGAAACTCATTTTATATTTTTACAAAAAAATAATATTTCTTTTTTTACAAGTACAAAGATTCAAATTACATATATGAAGACCTAACCTAGTTACACTTGCTTCAACACTCCCTCTTAACTAGGGAGGTATTCATAATGGTACTTAGTCATTCTCAATCTGAAGAATTTCTCATAAGAAGAATCAGATTGGTATTCCCATCTGTATAGCATCATATCAACCAACATTGTCACAGTGCAAGGCCTTTACTAACAACTCAATCTCTCCACGACACCATGAGCTACAATGCTGGCGAGACCAATGATTATAGACACCTTCATCATTGTCTCTCAAGGTACATACCTACCCGGGTGTTCATTGAGTATGATCTTCTAGGACTATTCTTATTTTGGGTTCCCAACCCTCAAAGAATATTTTTCCTCTTGCCTACTCTTATCTTAGATGCCCTACACATCCTCAAAGAGCATCAGATGCCAAGTGATCACCCAATCCTCCATTCTTTCTTCCCAAATGAAGACAAGAATGTTGTGTTTATCTCTCCCTCTCAACTAGGGAAGATACATCGATCACATGTCTACGTTTCTCTTCATGGCCTTCACTAAGATTTACGGCTGTTAGTCTTGGTCTAGTGCATGACACATGAAATAGAAAAACACAACTGTCACTCCTTTTTAATTAGGGGTGACCCAATCCAAGCTCCCTTTTGATCAGGGACCTCTCAGAGCTCCCTCTTAACAAGAGGCTCTCCTTTTTCATCAGCAGTTTCTTCTTCGTGGTTCCTTCAGTTGCTTGATCAACTTCTGTCCTTGATGTCATGAAATTCATTTGAGCTTTTTCCTTGTAGGGCATCAACTATCGATCACTTTCCTTCTTGGTTTGTCATGCCATTCCTTTCTTCATGGAAAGTGGCTTTCTTGATACATATTTGGAACCTTCTTCACATGACTACTTCTTTCCCATTCGTGCTTCTTCCATCCACCACATGAATACTAGTTATACTTGTTGTACTTACAACTCTTGTTCGAGTAGCCCTGCATGAACTCATCCATATATTATTCAAGAAATCAAAACATAATATGCAATCATACCTTACGAGATGACTCTTCATCATGACATCTTCCTGTAGGTATCAACATCCTACATACTTGTTGACACATCTCCCAAAGATATCCACTGTCAAGGGTCTTCA
>APFE031533189.1:954-14256 GCA_000404065.3 Pinus taeda
AATGGTAAAAAGAGATGAGAATACTTTCACCAATATTGAGGTTTGTCAAAAGCGAAAGTAAAACAGTCAAAAGAGTAAGAAAGTAAAAAGATGAAAAAACATAACAAGAAGGAACATTTTTGCAGAAATTGCATATTTTAGTCATAGTTTTGCAGAAACTATTTTGATCAATAAAAGATGACTTTTACAAAACTGAAGGAGGTTTATGTTCTTAAGCCATCCATCTACAAACACCTCTCTCACTTTTCTAACAGCCATTATGGTTGTGGAAATATTAAACAATGTTGGAAAGCACTTTTTGCAGAAAATTCCTGTTAAGTCATCATTTTGCAGAGGATAGTGTGGCCAATTAGAAATACATTTTACCAAACTGAAGGAGGTTTTTGTTCCTAAGAGAACTATCTACAACAAACTATCTCAGTTTTTCCACAGTGATTTCAGGCTGAGAGATACATGCACATCTTTAGAGGCTATTGTTCAGACTCTGTAAAACTTTGTTTTACACATCTTTTTACAGAGCCTATTACACACAGTTGGAAAGAACTTTTAGGAAAGTGAAAGAGGTTTATCTCACCAAAATATTTATCTACAATAACCTCTTTCACGTTTTACATATCTATTACGGATTGAGAAATAACAAGGTATCATTGGACCCCAAGTTTGCAGAATTGTTGGAGCAGAATTCACAAAAAAAGGAAGCAGTTAGTGACTTGGATGCCTCATCATCAGCTAAGAGTTGGATAAAATTCGAATTCTCCTCTTTTTTGTCACCTATCCATACAAAATAGTGCCAAATAGATGCATTATTTTTAGTTTCCTTTAATTAAGTTCTATTTATGTAAAATAGTTGGAGAGATTTGTGAACCAATTTTGATATTTTTTTCAAGATATTTTAGTTTAGAATTTGTATAAATACTCCACTCTTGGAAGCATTTGGGGTGGATTCTATTACTCTGCTGTAACATTGAGATTTTCGGAATAAAAGCTTTTGGAGAAATTTACTTGTGGCTTACTGGATGACGATTTAAAGCACTGGACTTGTTGCAGGATTCATGTGTTGGACTACAGTTCAATAAGTGTTTCTACCCTTTGTCTGAAATTTTATATTAGTTTATAATACCATCTTATCCATTTATGAATAATTTACATAAAGGATTGAAACAGAATTTGTTTAATTTTACTCTGTTTTCAAATGTGGTTATTCTTAATGCTTTCTTCTAAATTAGTTATAAGCATGAATTCTTAAATGCTCCTGCTTTGCTAATTTAAACATTGTTGATTACTATAATAAAGAATCCTTCATTGCTCTTTGTTTGTAGTCATTTCACTTCTTTCTTTTGAACATGGTGAAATATTCTTAGCTGCCTTTCATCCCTTCAAGATCATCCCATCCACTTTAAATTTTAAGGATTGTTCTCTGTCTAGCTACCTTGCCCTGTAATACCATCTTGTGTTTAGAATAGAAATCAAGTAAAGCCATCCTTTGACTCCATAGCCCAATGGAATGAAAGCTCTCAACCTTGCCCTTAGTTTGTGGATTCCACCATTTTCCCAAAACAAACTTTGAATCTATAACTAGCCTAAAACCTTCTAAGAACAAAGATAAATTATAAAGAGAGAGCCCTCTCTGGATGCAGATTGGCTAGATTCTGCATCTAAAAGGTTGGTTTGTGGTTACCTCGGGTATACTTTCCTCTTACACAACTTCTAGGAAAACCTGAGTGCTAACACATGCCGATTGCGATATCGCGAGTTAATTTGGACCGTTGATCTGCGCGCATAGATCAACGGCTCTCGTTTAATGACACTGATCGCTGTCGCATTTCCCATAGAGCTGCATCCCGTAGACTCCACCTGCCATCGCCGATTGCAATATGTCAATCAAATCTGGAATTTTGATCGGTCAGATCTGACGACTCTGATGCATTGTTCCTTTGACCTCTGATAGCTCTGTTTTGGGTCATTTCTTCGTGTTTCTCCTCCCGATAGTGTTATCCACTATTTCTAAGAGTCCTTTTGCGCTAGTTTTGATCTTTAGAAGACTTAGAGGGTTTTCTAGGATCCATTTGGATCACGCCTTCCCATTGAAAAGGCTTTTGGACCACCAAAAGTTGGTTTTTAAGCATCAATCAAGCGAGGATACAACTTCCTCACTTGTCCAATCTCTATCCATCTTGCATTGCTTGGTTTTGAATCTTTGAGTCTAATTCTGAGTTACTCAACATCCCCTCTACGCGTAGTTCTCACCTTCCTGTCTAGAACTGTATCTTGCTGCAACTCATTGAGATATTCAGGCAACAGATCATCAATATAAGGCAACCGACTTTGCTCTTCGGGATCTTCAATCAATGAAGGTTCAAATAGTCTCAAGTTCTCTACATTAACTACTGAATAGATGTGCATGTAAGCTGGCAAATCAAGGAGAAAAGTGTTCTCACCAATTTTCTCAAGTATCTTGAAAGGCCCATACCTTATTGGCTTCAGCTTCTTACCTTCACCTTGCATTCTATATTTGCTGATGTATAACCAAAATTGATCACCAAATTGGAAGCTATGCTCAATTTGATGCTTATCATGCCTTGCCTTGTACTTCGCTTGGCTCATTTCCCGCTGTTCCTGCACTGCCTAGTGAATTTCTTGGATTTGTTTAATGAACTTGGTTTCTTTGTCCACATCACTTTTTCCATCAACTGCTATGTCTTTGCTAAAGACAAAATCCAAGGGAGACCTTGGTGTAAAACCAAAACAAGTCTCAAAAAGAGATCTTTGTGTAGAAGAGTGCTTAGCACGGTTGTAAGCATGTTGCACATAACACAAATGTTCATCCCAAAGCTTGAGATGCTTGTTGCAATAGCCTCTGAGCAACTGGATCACTGTCATGTTGACCACCTCTGTTTGGCCATCTATTTGTGGATGAAATGTTGTGCTCTTTTTCAATCTGGTGTCCATCAAATCCCATAGATTAGACCAAAACTTCGCAACAAATCGGGAATCTCAATCAGATACAATAGAAGTGGGTAACCCAAAATGAACCCATACATGCTGAAAGAACAACATTGATGTTTGTTCAGCTGTAATCTACTTATTACAAGGTATTAAAATACACATTTTGCTAAACCTGTCCACAATAACATATAAATAGTCACGACCTTTTCTATATTTTGTCAATCCCCCAACAAATTCCATGGAAACACTTTCCCAAGGATGAGAAGGAACTGGAAGTGGAGTGTATAAGCCTAGTATTCTATTGTTGGGCTTGATTTTAGCACACATGGTACACCCTTTAATATATCTAGAAATTGTTTCATGCATTCTTGGCCAATAACAGAATATTTGCAGTTGTGCAACTATTTTACTTACCCCAAAATTACCTGCTATTAGAGAAGTATGTGCCTCTCGGATTATGTTAACTCTTTTAGTTTGAGGAATGCATAACTTTCCCAGATGATACAAGAGTTGTTCCTTAACATGATAATCCAATTCTTCTACTTGTTTTCCATGACTTAAAGTTGCATATACATCTTTAAAATCTACATCTTGAGCATATTGTTCAATGTAGCTTTCATGCAATACTAAGTTATGCTTAAGTATAGTAGATGCATTTATGATTGGTCTAGACAACATATCTGCAACTTTGTTGTGTATGCCTTTCTTATATCTGATGGCTAGATGAAATTGTTGTAGAAAACCCATCCACCTATAGTTTCCTGATTGCTGCAACTTAGTTTGTGAGTGTAAATATTGAAGTGGTTGATGATCAGTATGTATAACTATTTCTTTGCCCAATAGGTAATGTTTCCACTTTTTCATACTCTGCACTAATGCATACAGTTCTTTAACATATCTGGGATAATTAACAACTGTAAAATTAAATGTCTCAGAATGATAACATATGGGTTTACCATGTTGCATCAACACTACTCCCATGGCATAGTCAATGGCATCTGTTTCAATCTCAAATGGTCTTTGAAGATCTGGTAATGCTAGTATTGGTGCTATACTAATATTTTCTTTCAAGGTGTCGAAGGCTTTTTGTTGTTTGCCTCCCCACTGAAACACCTTGTTCAATCCTGTCAAAGCATGTAAGGGAGCTGCAATTAAGGAAAAGTTAGCAATAAACTTTCTCCAATATTGTGCTGCCCCTAGGAAGATCCTAACTTCTGTAGTAGTTTTGGGTTTAGGCCAGTTCACAATGACTTTGACCTTAGGGGGATCTATCTTCAATTCACCACCCCTACTATATGACCAAAGTAATTCAAAGATGTTTTGCCAAATTCACATTTTGATAACTTAAGATAGAGATTTTATTTTTTCAAAACATCTAGAGTCTGCTTTACATGCTTCAAATGTTCTTCCCATGTTTTACTAAAAGCAAGAATGTCATCCCAATATATAATTACAAAATCATCAATAAAAGGTTAGAGTACATCATTCATAATTCTCATGAAAGTGGTAGGAGCATTAGTTAAGCCAAAAGGCATAACTAGCCATTCAAACAGCCCTTGCTTCATTTTGAAAGCAGTCTTCCATGCATCTTGCTCTACAACTCTGACCTGATGGTAGCCACTACGCAAGTCCAACTTGGAAAAGTAAACATCTTCTTTCAACTGATCTAATAGATCATCTATGCGAGGAAGAGGATAATGATTCTTGATCGTTATTTTATTAAATGCTCCGTAATCAATGCACATCCTCCATGAACCATCTTTCTTTTTCACCAACACGATTGGAGATCCACATGGTGATGTGCTTGGCCTTATGAACCCTTTCTCGAGCAGCTCTTGTACCTACTTCTTGATCTCTGCATTCTCTAAATTGGATAACTTGTACATTCTAATGTTAGGCAATGGAGCATCTTGCTGCAAATGAATATCATGTACAATTTCCCTTTTGGGTGGCAGACCTTTAGGTTCTTGAAATAGGATATCATATTCTGAAACAACTTTTTCTAAATCATATTTCTATTTAGCATCACAGCCCTCATATACATTGGTTTTATCAAGTTTCTTTTCCTTTACAACCATTAGTAAAAATTGCTTGCATGAATTTACAATTCTTTTCATATGCCCTGAGTTTATGAGAGTATAATTATTTTTGAGTTGATGAGCTCTTACGATATATTCTATTCCATCTTTTGTGAGTTGATACTTATTTTCGACTCTATAGAAAATGGCTTTTCTATCATACAAGGACTTCCTAAAGCAATTCCACATATATCGAAGGGAACTATGTTTAACTCAACCTCATCTACAAATGTTGTCCCAAAAGCAAACCTAATTTTACATTGTCTAGTCACTTGCAGCTTTGCTTTATCACATACCCAACCTAATGGATATGGCTTCTTGTGAGGTGTGGTTAGTAGTCTGAACTTCTTTAAAAATGCTTCAGAAATCAAGTTTACTTATGAACCACTATTAAATAAAGTATCAATCTTTTGATGCTTGGAAATAACACTAATATAAAAGAGATCATGTCTTTTCCTCTCATTTTCTTCATTATCAATAGATTGTGCAGAATTTCTAGTAGATGCTTCAAAAATTTTACCTTTTATACTTGCAACAATGACTGTTTCATCACTTGAGTCTAACCCCAAAACTTTCTGAATAGAAGCAATAGTCTTCTTCTTCTTGCCATCAAACTTCTTGGATTTCAACTCCGAATGCAAAGACCGACAATGCTCATCATCATGTCCATCCTTCTTGCAGTGAGTGCATGAAGGTTTGTCTTTCTGTACAGTGTTTGTCTTCCTCTCTTTCCAATTTTGCTTTCTCTTTTCCTTGTTCTTGCTTGTAGTGGGTTTTGATGATCCCCCAATCTATGGGTTCACATTCTTGCCTCTAGCCTCTAGATGTGTAGCCTGAACTGATACCTCATCTAATAGTAGGATTAAACATGAGAATGGTGTGCCTCAAATAGTTGTGTAGACCACCTATATACTTTAGCAAAGTTTCAGGTGAGTCTAAAGAAATGCCTAGAATTAAAGCTCTTTTTCTAAATTCCTAGGTATAGCTTTGTACACTTTTCCCCTTTAACTGGCGAAGAGTTTTTCAACTCATCATGGCTTACTGCATATAAGCTAGTGGATAGAATTTTTTTTTAATGGCAGAAACAAATTCACTCCAAGTAGAAATAATTTTACCATGCTTCTTCAAATTAGCTTGGGTCCTGCCTTCCCACCATACTAGGGCAGTTCCTCCAAGGCATATGCTGGCCAACTGAATCTTTCTCCTTTCTGAATCGATGTTCTGCACTCTCCAATATACATCAATCTGTCTAATACAGTTATCTAGCTTTTCTGCATTTAATTCTCCATCATATATTGGCAAATCAAATTTTACTTCTAATTTAATCAAAGGGCTAGAAGGAGATGTTGTTAGAAGAGGCTTTTCTCCTTTCCCTTTGCCTTCAGAATGACCATCTAGAAGAGGTTCTTATGTTCCTTTGTCTTGTTTGGAGGTTGAAGTATCTTCACCTCTACCTTTCTTAAATTCTCGATACATCTCTTCTACCATGGCTCTCATGGTCATGAAACTTTCCATGAACTGAGAGTCTGATTCTGAGGGAATTTCTTCTACCATTTTCCTCCTAGGATAGACTCTACCAATTTTTGGGTTAGTCTCAACCAGTTCTCATTCTCCTAATTTGAGCTTTGACCTAGTTAGCATTCAACAATCCAACACAAGCTTCTCTAACCTTAGCAAACCTAAAGCTTTGATACCACTTGATCTGTAAATGAGATCTAAGACAATTATTAAGGTATTACAGACTCATGTGCATGGTTATGCCTATGTTATTTTGTGCAATGGATCAATAATATTGTGAAATACACAAACAATGAAGCAGTAAAAAAGCATAATAGAAAACACACATAAACACAACAAGTTTAATAAGGAGTTCACCCAATACTCCTGGGTTACATCTCTTGGTCCAGCCTTTAGTGGTGACCTCTCTATTATGTCCTCAGAACAGAGCTTTACAAAAGTATGAGCTCAACGTGAGTCTCAACACACAATAGATACAACAGCAAGAGCTTTTCTTAAACCTCTCAAGCCTCTCTGTGTACACATACTTTCTCTATCACTCTCTGTCTTTGTCTTTGCTCTGTCTCAGCACTGCCTGTCTTGTCTTCTGTCTTGTGTGGCTTTAAAGCCAATTTCCACTATCTATTCATTTCCTTTTCTCGGGCTTTTTGGCTCCTAGATTCTATCCGCTTGAATCCCCCTTTTGGGCGTTAAATAATCATTGCTAACATTTTTAGGGGAGGGCCACCTGTTTCGCAACGAAAGAGTCCAACTGGCCATTGAAATCCCTGAAAAATCCATTCTCTGGTTACACAGAGAAATGCCTTCAAACTCAGGAAAATCCACCACAACACAGTCTTTCAGACTTCAAACATTCATAAATCTGCCTTATATTTCTATCAGATCCGCCTTTAGGTTGACTTCGCATCTCCACCGTTGATCTGGGAGATCCAGATCCAACGGCTGTGGTTCATTTGGGTAGCCCTTTGGTATGGGGGTTAACCACCTGATGAGGGTGGTTTTCTATCTCCTCAGCCTGGACACATGGCATCCAATGTATGGGCCCGGGTGGAGCCTAGCCCAAACCGCTTACTGCTTTGTTCCTCCCGAAATCCCACCTGTTTCATGGATTTCCTTTGCATTTTGAAAATACGTAAAAACACTAAAAATCCCCTAAAAATGGCTTTGGGTGGATTTGAAATATTATTCATTTTCATTCCCAAACCCTTTCGGGTCCGGTTTTCATCGCATCGGTGCTCCCCTTCTCGTTTTGTTTAATAAACGAAACATGCAGAAATACATTAAAAATGACAATTGACAGATATCAAATCTTATGAAATAGAATTTATATTTCCATCGGGTCCGGCTAATCGCATCGCATATATGTGTCTGTGTGTGTGTGTGTGTGTGTGTGCATATAGCCCCACTCCATTATGTTTGCCGATTGCGATATCGTGATGCGATTAATCGCAATCGCATATCGCGATAACCCCAAGCCGTTTGGTGAGCACTCTATTCATATTTTCCAACTGCGATTTTGCGATGCAACGTGGGTCGTCGATCTGCGCGCTTCATCGACGGTCCTCGTTGACTCCACCGATCACCATCGCATGTTTTATGTGGTGTGCTCCAATTTCCTCCACCTATCACCACCGATTTATGATTTTCCAATCAGATTTGGACCGTTGATCGGCCAGATCTGACGACTCCTATGCATTCACTATTCAAGCTGCTGATAGCTCTGTTTTCACTGTTTTCTTATGTTTTTTGCCTCCCGATAGTGTTTTCTGATGTTTCTAAGGGTTCTTGCCATGCGATTTTTTTGATCTTTTGAATGATTTTTTAAGACTTAGAGAGTTCTTGGATCCATCTCGGATCAACATCACACATATGATTCCACATCACATCAAGCAAGAATCATGAAACAAGTATGAAAACAAGATCCCATGTCAAACATCAAACACGGATCTGTGTAGCACAATGCACAGAAAAATAAGTACATGAACACTACATATACCTCATATCCAAGGGCCATCTGAAGAAGCGTATGTCAAATTGCTGAAGTTGTTCGGACCACCGATCTCATAGCATTGAATCGCATGGAAATGACTACTCGCACATGAATGTTGACACCTGCACTCCACTTAGAAAAGTGGCCAAAAATAGAATGAGCAAATGGAAAATCTAAACACACCATCATATTTGTGGCATCAAAATCGACTATCCAATTTCTGAATTCTAAGAAACTGAGAATCTGGGGCTCACTGAATCTTTTAGATTCCCCCTAAATTCCTCAAAGATTCCCTCCTCTGGGTTCTCTAGAAATCTACTGCTCATATCAAAATTCTGACTGCACCATCAAGTTCCTTGCAGAATTCTGAGAAAAATGAGTGTGAATTTGGTTGCATTCCAACTCTGGCAAATTTCAACCTCCAAGGAATCTAGAAGATTCTGTCAAGATTCCTCAAAGATTCTCCTCCAGTAGGAATCTACAAATATGCTGCTCAAAGGGCGAATCCAACCTCGCCATAACGTTCCCTACGAAAATCTTAGAAAATTAACTATAAACATGGTTATATTCTACCTTGAAATCTGTGTCAATGTTTTGTCTCCTCTGTCTCGAAATCCATCCCCGCTCCTGGTTCCTCCATCTGCTAGGTGCACTGGTGAAAATGAGTGTTTATATAAGTTTGTTGGCGGACTTTACAAGAAAGTAGTTTGGGTGGATTGGTAATGTTAGGCATTAGTTGAGGAGGGGTCGAGTGGTCAAACCCCGCTCCTCCTTTTTTTTACACATTATTGTTTTTAAAAACCCAATCCACAGATTTTTTTGGGGAGTCAGGTCTGCATTGGGTGACCCGCCCACACACCTCCCACAACTCAAACTAGCATATTAAATGTTTGTTATAAATGGGGAGGGCGTTGGTTATGTTTGGTTGGTATGATATGTATCATGGGGCCACTAGGTGGGGGCCGCCCACGTGGGTCAAGCGGGTTCAATCCCTGCTGGCCTCATGTAAATATGGTATGTGGTTATAATGGAGATGTGTGGGGTGATGGGGGTGGTGGGGGTGGTGGCCCCCCACCTCCCTTATATTATACTCATTTTTTAGCTTTTAACAATGATAAGGCCAATTTCAAAATTCCAAAATTTGACTGAAGGAGTCAAACTAAACAGGCCACAAATTCGCCCAGAATCTGGCCCAGGTTGGTCGGAATCCAATGGCCGGATTTTGTTCAAATTGCGGCCTCCTTAAGCCTGCCCAGTCACCAATCTCAACCTGAACTTTGATTGCTTCTAACTTCCTCACCCAGACCTGGATTGACGAACCATCTGCACCACCGCGATTAGGACGACGAGATCTATGCTTTGGTCCTAGTTTGAAATCATTCTGATCACTTTGATTTTTGAGCTTTCGTAAGCCCTATTTGTCCTGTGTGTGTCTCTGGAGCCACCTGGATCAATCCTCCCCATTGAGGAGCTTTTGGTTGTCCAAAAGCATGAAAAACAATCTGCAACTTCTATGTACCTTGTCTGCATCACAAGCATCCTGAAAGGTGTCACTTCCATCTCCTTCACCTTTGTTCTTCGAAGCCTTAAGCGATGAGTCGACACCTACAACCTCTGCAACTAGTATTATATTGTTTTGCAAATTACATGCTTGACTTTCATAACCAACTAATGACCCAAGCGTCCCACACTTGCCACAAGTTTATAACACATACTAGGTGGTCAAGTTTACAACAACATGGACGCAATAGCCCAGCTATGAATACAAGGCCAGCATATCACTGTTACTTCAACAAGTGATGGAAAACACATCATCACTGCAACACATGAGCTACAATCATAAGGCCAAACAATATTGTCTTGACAAGTGATGGAAACACAACATCACTTTCACAGTTTATCATGCTACTCAAAATAAGACCATACATCATTGTTGTTGAACAAGTGATGGAAAACACATCATCACTTTTACATTTTAAAATGCAACAAATTATTTACAAAAGTACGACCATGAAATGCTAACCATGGAAAATTTTAGGGGCGAATTTTCGCCCTTAAGCGAAATTAAGGGGTTTTAAATTTTTAGTGGGCGAATATTTTGTATCATAGTACATTTTTACAAATCGCCTCAAATTTATTTTATAAAAAAATTAGTAGTGGAGGTATCCACCTATTTTAAGGGAGAGGGTAAAAGGTAAATTGTAAGCCCTTGAAATTAGGATTACAACCTCCATTCACGTTCCTAATTTTCAAGAATAGGTTTTTTATTTAGTGAATCATCTGCGCAAATCCATATTCATAAAAGAGGTATGGTAAATTAATAAAAATATAAATAAATGAGAGGTATGGTAAATAAATAAAACATTTTTTATATTTACTCCATAAGTCACCTCATATACATGCAAGGGTGTAAACAAATAAAAATAAAAATAAAGTGGAGGTATGGTAAATAAATAAAACGTATTTTTATACTTACTCAAAAGGTATGGTAAATAAATAAAAATATAAATAAACTAGAGGTATGGTAAATAAATAAAAGCTCTTTTTATATTTAGTCGATAACCCTCTTTCTATTTATGAAGGCTCAAAAAAGAGGTTTTATTTAAGTGAATCCTATGGGCCAAATACCATATTTGTAAAATAGGTATGGTAAATTAATAAGAATATAAATAAACGAGAGGTATGGTAAATAAATAAAACATTTTTTTATATTTACTCCATAAGTCACCTTATATTTTTTTTTTTCTCAGTAAAGCTATCTATTATATTATGTACAGGGTGAAATTTACATTCAGGATATCAGAGTGCCCAAGTCGAATAGAGGCACTGTGGGCATTAGGACGAGACCCAAAAGGCCATTGAAACACCAACCAGACTTTGACCCGACTAGAACCACCCACGCAGGGGACTGAAAATTGATTGAAATTGCCCGCGCAGGGGCCTTGGTACGATACCCAAAAAGGGGCCATTGAAACACCATTCATAATTCGATCATGCTAAAACCGCCCACGCAGGGGCCTGAAAACTGACTGAAACTGCCCACGCAGGGGCTCGCCCACTGACTGAAACAGCCCACGCAGGGGCCCGACAATTGACTGAGACTACCCACAAGAGAAAAACACAAAATCCCTCACCGAGGTTTCAACAGACTTGGCCATAGCATACTTTGAATTGGACTTAGGCCAGAGAAAACATAAAACATAGCCATGAACATAATCAAAACCAGAGAGAGCCAAAACATAACCTGAACAGCCGAGTGCGGAGGAAGCGGTTCAGCAGAGGGCTACTCGGGAGGCTTTTCCTCCACCACTTCACACTAGCCATATCTCTCTCGCTTAATTTCCCAGTCCTCCTCAACTTCTGCCTTGGAGGTCGTTGCTTCCTGAGCCTGAGGGCTTTTAGAAGCTTGTCCAGGTTCCTCCGCAGGTAGCCTTTCTTTCGCGCCCAAGCTTCCCCCTGGAGTCCTCTCCCTACTGCTCGTGCCTCCAGCCTCGTCCCGAGCTTCCTCAAGAAAAAGGACTGATACATGCGCGTTAATGCGGGGTCGTTCCTGCATGCAGCCAAAGGAGAAAATGGCGGACCCGAAGGCAGGTGCAGGGGTTGGCTCAGCATTAGGACTGCTTGAGTCCATGAACTGGGTTGCCTAAATGCGGGTGGCCTAAATTCCCCTATGACACTGGCAGCGGCAGCACTGAACTCGTGGTCGCGAGGCTGGAGGGCGAGCCGGTCTTCCACGGGCTGGACCCCTTCTTCGATACATGTTTGCAGGGGCTGCAGGGGCGGAGATGAATGCAGGAGCAGAATTGTCGCAGCGCCCCGCAGTCCAGAACCACCACTGAAGAGTGCCCAAACAACCACCAGAACTGAACGCGCTAACACTGCCCACAGGATTAGAAGCCTGAGGGACGATGCATCTGACAACAAAATGTTCTCCATGGCTCGGCCCGTCGTCCTTAAAAATAGTCCAGCAATTCCCTTGGCACCTGTACTCCTCAGCTGCAAGTTGCAGATGATCCATGGTATCATAACTCGCATTGAATGCCTGTCTCCTTCCTTGTATCGACTGTCCATGGCGGCGAAGGGCAACTTCAATGCTCAGCTTGGACACGAGGCAGCCCATGTGTACCATGTGGCTCCTCTCCATCGCACGTCCCATCACCCGCATCCGAGGAAGTCACCTTATATTTACGAACACTCAAAAAATGTGTTATATTTAGGTGAAACCTATGGGAAAAATACTATGGGCCAAATACCATGGGCTAGATTATTATTATTAATACCATGCAAAAAAATATTATTAACCATAATATTAGTATTAATAAAAATAAAAATGGCACATGGTATTGACCCATGGTATTCGTGTGGAATGTAGCCTATTTAAATGGGGGAATTAAACCATCATAGATCCATCTTTACTCTGGATCTACTAAGCCCCGAGAGGGATCAAATATCGTGATATGCAAACTATCATAGAGTGAAAAAATACTTGAGGGATCAAATATCGTGATATGAAAACTAGCATAGAGTGAAAAAATATTTGATCCCTCTTAGGGCTTGGTGGATCAAGAGTAATGGATGTTGTAAATTAATGTATGTTAAACATTTTAACTTGGTTAAAATAAAATAAAAATAAAAATCAACTATTAATTTTTATAAATTACTAATAGTAATTTTTAAGCTCTAGGTTTATGATAACCCATGGTATTGACCCATGGCAATACCATGGTATTCATGTGAGCATAGACTATTTAAAGGGGAAATTCTATCATC
>APFE031533192.1:0-10125 GCA_000404065.3 Pinus taeda
AATAAATCATTAAAAAAATAAAATGTCTCTTGTTCCTCCATTATATCTTTGTTTAGAAATTGACACTAAAACTTAAAAAAATACCATTTTCTATTTAAAATGCATTTAAAAAAGAAACTTTTACCTCTCACACTTCCTTGGCCTTTAATGAAATGCTTGTATTCCCTCCCTTTCCAGCCATGAATTACAACCCACCATTCAAGACAAATGCACTCTGTAACATCAAAAGACTTGGTGCTTTCCATTATAACTGCTCTATGAAATGTGAATGAGGTGAACTTATTTCTTTGAAAATCCACTCTAAAGCTTCATAGCCAACCAAATAACAGTGACATTTTAACATCATATTATTACTCACACAATTTAGGTTGGCCAAGCAAGCAAACCCATAAATGATTTATCTAAAAAGATGAGCCAAATCAAACCCCACACAATTTAAGTTGACAACAAACTTTAGTCACCAATGAAAGCTTAAAGCTGAGCCAAATCAAATAATTTTAACAAGATTGAATGTAATGTATTAATCAGCTTTGAGAGGTCATTTTCACCTTTGAAAGAAAATCAAATAAAAACTTCTTCCACCGAGGAACAACATTATGTTATGTCTTATACTTTACCACTTATAATATGTTAGGCCTCTCATAGACTAATTGTAACTAAAATGTCATGCTCAAAGCTTTTCCCTCCCAACACTAACAACAAATTTCTTTTCAATAATATTCCACCACTGAAGGCCTCTCATTGTGTGCTTTGGGGCCAAGTAAAATAAAGCATAATGATACTTTGCCTCTTGACTTTTAAATTGAATCATTGACCTTTCGTACTGTGTTTGAAGGATTATGTGGCCCGTTTAGCAATAAAAGCAATTTTTTCTCTCATTAAAAACATTAGTAAAAATTTATTTAGAGGTATCAACTTCCATATCCGTAGTACAACAAGATTCATAGTGCAAAGGGTCATTTCATGATTTGTCAATTCAAAGGGCTTAATTTTATTTAAAATAAAATATAAAAATAATGTGCAATTATTTAAAAGTATAATTTTATTGTAATTTTGGATTTATTAAGTGTGGAAGATATATCTTGAAGTGTAAATTTTAAGCTTTTTTAAGCGTGTAAAATTTGAAAAAAAGATTGTACTTCGAAAGATTTGATCTTTTAAGTCCTTGATAGCTTCGCGATTAAAATGGATTTATAATATTTTACTTTAAATTATTATTTTTCTATCTAGATATCAAATTGATACAAAATTATTTTACGTTAGGAGGGCATTGAATATTTTATTATGGTCAAAAGTAAAATATGTTAGCTAATATTGAAAGATTGGTTAACATGGATATTTAAATATTTTATTGAAGATACACATTAAAATATGGAAATACATATATAAGAAGTTTTTTTCATTTCATTTTTCATATCTTTCTATATATAAGATTGACATAAAATTATGTTACTTAATATGGAAATTGAAATGTCCAATATGGGTGACAACAATGATTTAAAATGGTTGGGCAAGCGGGGACAGGCGGGGGTGAGGGTTGGGGGGGGGGGGGGGGGGGGGGGGGGTTTACCCTACTATCACCTCATGCAATTGATGAGGGAGGTGTGGTAACCACCCTCCCCCATTAAGTTGTAAATACGGAGGCTATCAATTTATCCTCTCTCTTGATGTCACACCACTCAAAGTGCATTCATTATATAGGTTGGCTTAGTGTGAAGATTATCTCTTCTCTTAGCGTCCTTTATTCCCTCTCCCATGCCTCAACAAAGAGCTCACTCTCGTCGAGGCACGAGGAGTTTGGCATGTGTGGGGTCTCTTGGGCTCTTAGGCTTGAGCATGTACCCATTCCTATGCTCACCTTTATTGCATGCAAATTCTATGTTAGGATATTCTGACACATAGGAAATAGTTAAGTATAACTTGGTCTAGTATAGAGTTACGTAAAGTGTGTTTCTTTACTATGTACTTTTGTAACTTACAATCCGACGGTCACGATAGGTAGTGATCCGACAGTTCATTCTCTCCTTGGTATTAGCGACACTTGATCCATGGCTTAACACCCGATTGGTCCATGATCTATATTTAAAGAGCATGGAGGGTCATTTGTAGGTTAACTATTCATGAGAGAAGCTTATGTAAAATTTCATTATTTTATTAATAAATTGCTTGAAGTGGCTGCGTTGGCTCAGGCCATGGACTGTTTCCCTCTTTGAGGGTTTTAACCACGTCAAAAATACTGGTGTATTGATCTGTGATCTGTTTGTGAGCGGTGTTCTTTGGTGTTCTGTTTGAGGAACTTACCCTGTAAATTCCTACATTCTACCCAAGATACAAGAAGAAATTTGAATGATCGAGGAAGAGGTGATAATTGATTGGAAAGCTCACTCGAACTCATAAGTGTTGGCTTTGGTGGAAGTTTGGGTGTCACATACTAGTCACACATGAGGCCAACAAAACTGGTACCTACAAACTATCAACCTATGTTGCAAAATCAGGACTTTTCTTGCTTTCAAGGAGGAATTTGCATGGCAAAGTCCTTCTTGAATGCAATGAAGCTAAGTAGGAGGTCATTTTATAACTTGATGAAATACAACTAGAACATTATGACATGGAAAACATATTAGCTCGAATTGAGGATGCGCTCTTCAGAGGAAAGGGTCTTGTTCCTAACCTAGGGGACTTGGTCCCTTTTAAGGTGTTAAAGTCCTTGTAATTTCTTTCATGGTGTTTCTCGGTGGATTTGAGCATTGTCCTTATGCATTATTTTTCTCGGTCCCTTTGACTATTTAAGTTTTTGCAATCTAAGGGGCAACACTACCCAAGTCATGGCCCTATTTTGCTATCTACTATGTCCATCTCTTTTCGTTGCAAAACCATCTGACCTAGATATAATTTTTATGTTGTTATGATTGACTCTTTTTCGATTGAAGTCCTCATGTTTTGTCTTTGGTCTAGTTTCCCTTGGAGTAGACCACTAAACCAAGAGGTTTAATATGGATGTAATTTTGTTTTAGAGGCAATAGAAGATTTTTAACTTACAAAAGGAAACAATATGAAAAATGAAATATTTTATTTATGACCCACAATGAAATATTTTTTTGTTATTAATATTTCTTTTCTAAATACAACATGTCAACTCTATGTTAAGCATGGAAAGAATTCCACATCTCCTTCATAATGGACTACAATATGAATATTATTTTAAATGTCACTTGTAAACACCACATTGAGTAGTGAATGAATTACATATGTCCCTTATACTAAAAAGTAGAAAGCATTTATGAATGAAATTAGAAAAATTTCACTATAGATTACATTATCTATATATATAAAGTTTGATGTTAAATTAGATAATTCATTGTGGACATTAAGATATTTTATTTATGGCCAAAAATATTTAGTTATTAATATTTATGTTCTATATTGAATACAATTTTTTTTGTTATTAACATTTTATCTTTATTTTTAAATATAAGTGTTATTTTATTTATTTTAATGGAATATTATGGAACATCTCTTCTATATTAAACTATAGAATACTTCTCAGCACAATAAATTTATGCTACAAAGTGTAATAAAGTTCATGAAACCTGAAAAAGAATGTTCCCAAAAAATAATACTTCCATTAAAAATAAAAATAAAACTATTTATAAAATAGTTTTCTCTTTTAAAAATCACTTTTACTTATTAAAGAAAAACAAAATACAATTATGATGCATAAATGCATCACAAAGTGCACTTTCAATGGGTCACTGAAGGGCAAATCAAAGATGGGTCACTGAAGGGCAAATCAATGCAATAGCAGAGGACAGATGTGTCAATGGAGGACAAATTAGTGTAATAGAAGAGCACAATGTTAGGTTGTTTGGTAAAGTTATTAAGTTATTAGTAGTTGTTTTTGTGTATTGTTAATGACTCGTGGTATTGAGCTTGTGGTATTGAGTTTGTAGATATACTTTACATAGTATTAGTGACTCGTGGTATTTGATGATATTTGAATATGCGATTTATATAAAAGATAATTTTGTCCATTAATTTTTAAGTTGAGTGTTTGAAAATAAATAGTATAAGATGTTAATTCAAAACTGAAACAAATTTAAAAAATTGTTAGGTTAAATTTGACCCCAGTAAAACATCAACTAATGCACTAATGGAAAGTGGTAGATTTGTACTGCAGAAACAAGTGGAGAGAACAGGTGGCTGATTCTGCCATGAAGAGTGGTAGATTTGTACTGCTGTAACAAGTGGAGAGAACAGGTGGCTGATTCTGCCTCAATGTCAGTGTCAATGTGGTCACTGTTCGTAGATCGTTTGGCCTCCACAGTCAAGTCCCTGCCGGACAACCAGACTTCCATGTGAGGGCGTCGCTTTCGCTTTTTCTTGTTCTATTTCTCTGGGCTCCTCCATGGCATGCCGCTTGGAGACAAAGGAGTGACGGGGATTGTTATTAGTGTCACTCAAGGCTTTTCCAGATTGATATTTTGGACAAAAATGTTACTAACATTATTTTATTATGATAAAATTACATTATCATATTTAAAGTTTATGAAAGTTTTAGTTATAAATGGGTTTTTATTTAGTGTTTTTAAAAATTAGGGTTGATATAACCACTTAAAAATTATTGTTGATATAATGTGGGTTAGCATTATGATAATATTGGATTTGAATGTCTATAGGTTTTGGATAGATAGTCTCGCTCTTAAGGTATTTTTATATAGGTCTTGGATAGATAGTGATTCGGTGCACTTTTAAGGGACTTCTAGATGTTAAGTCGCCAATTCAATTTCTCACTTTACTCTCATGTTATTTTTGATATTAATTTTGGATTATGAAGAAAGATTTCAAAAGTTTATAATTTATGTGGTTTTCACAAATGACATGTTGGTCCATTGTGATAAGGGCGGAGTCTTTTTATCGGTGTGTTTCTAGAAGTTTCAATCCTTATGAAGTCATAAGTTTATTGTTAAGAATTGGCTTGTAAGGTATTAACACTAGTGTAGTGGTTATAGTTAGAGTCGGACGACTTGAAACGTTAGCGTTATCTAGGGAATCTTAGTAAGTTACAAATTTTGAAAAAGAAAAGATCAATGTATAGCTACTATTTTTTTAAATCTATATGAATTGGTAGCTCATTAGTATATGATAAGCCAAATTTTGATTTTTTTAGATTTAAAGATGCAAAGGATTAAGGGAATTTGATCTCAATAGCATAGCCAAAATAATGAATGATATAAGAAATGAGGGACAAAGAAAATAGACTCAATAGAGGGTTATCATTAACAGGGAATGACAAGCTTATTATGTCCCACCATTAAAAAATAACTAGGCTAGATCCATCTTAAAAGTGGATCTACCAAGTGCCTAGAGAGATCAAATCTCTTTTTACTCTAAAAGAGGTTTGCATCTCAAGAGATGGATCTAGGCTGGTTTAATTCCCCCCTTTAAATATGTTATTTTCCACATAAATACCATGGGTTCTCATAAACATGGAGCTCAAAAACCACCAAAAATAATGATAATAATATTAATAATGTATAATTATTATTTTTATTATATTAAATTGAAGTTATTATTTGTTTTAACGTATAGAGTGATTTTTATTTTTCTGTGTTATTTTGACTTAGTCAAAATGTTTACAGGACAAGACATTACGACATCTCTTCCATACTAGGCTCGAGAGCGCCTCTATGTGCAATAAGCTTCTCTTGAGTCTATTTTCTATGTGTTCCCATTACTTAGATCTTTCATTTTTTTCAGTGGATTACGTATGTGATTTAGATTAATTTCTCTAATCCTTTACATCTTTAAATCTAAAAAATAAAAATTCCACTTATAATATACTCAATTTTCTACCATTCAGATTAAATTCCTTTAATCCTTCGCATCTTTAAAATTGAAAAATTAAAATTCCGCTTATGATATACTTAAATTTTGCACCCAAATTATTCTTTTGCTAGCATTGTCATATGTCGAGGAGGTTGAAGAGAAATTGAGATGATTAGCATTGTCATATCTTAAGGAGTTTGAAGAGAAATTGGGATGAAATCATTAAGGGTAAAATTGAACATGGGTGACAAGTGAGCAAAAACATTTAACCCCATATATAACTCCCCTTGGGATTCAACCATATACATTATACACATTTAACTCCATATATGATATGCCGTCATATTAATATTTGGACCTTCAAAAACCATGCTTGTAAATATAATTTTTACACCAGTAAGCCACACAAAATTACATTTTTAGGTGAATGAATATATTAGATATGGGTATAGATCTTTTTTTTTCTAAGGAAAAAAAAAAACATTGTATTAGTTTTTATAGCAAAAAAGTTACAATTCTGTAGATGCCAATGACATTCCCATAGTCTAAAGCAATCAAATTCCTGTATATATCATCTTGATATTGCACATACATAACCATAACCATAGTCTGAAACATAACATATATACATCGTGTATAATCATCCATAAATCATTTCAAAAACACGGGCCCATAATTTTTTTTCCCTGTAAAATCCCAAACCGTCCATATGGAATATCCCAAAGCATGACACAAATAAGAGAAATTGGCTCCAATCTCCGACAACCAACTTGGGTGGCAATAGATGACAAAACTAATAGCTAATTTCAATCCATCATGAATATTGAGCTATCATGCTACACCACCTATTACATTGGGTTCTTCAAAAAACCATTGAGCAGTGACACACATAAAGGCTGAGATACAACCAAAAGAACCACAAGGATACACACACACACACACACACACACACACACACGACAACAATTAATCTTAGGGACATAATTGAAGAAGGTTAAGAAATCCTTCTTTGCCTTCTTTGATTTCCCACTCGCCTTCAAACAATGGCAATCCTCTTTTTGAAAAGATATCAACATGCTAGTTTCTTTCCCTGTAGACAAGTGAGCATGCGATATGTGATTTTTTTTTTTTTACTTTATTTGCGGCATTTTGAAGGAGAGGGAGGAGGGTCTGATTTTTTAATCAAGTTTTCCCATTCATCCAATTGATCACATTCAAAGAATCATCATTATGTATAATTCATTTGTGTAAGAAATTTGTCAATTGGAGGATGAGATTGAGAGAAAATGGTTTTGAAAAATTATTTGTTGTTGATTCATATTACAAGAGAAAGAGTAAACATGATGATGAGAGATATATATGAGTTACCCAACCCCTCCCATGGCGGGATCAGAGCTAGCAACCCCATTAAAAAATTCCTGCAACTTCTCTTTATGTCTGATAGTCTTAAGGTGCAAGTAATTTGTGGAATGTTGAAGTTTTTTTTGCAAAGAGCTCAGAAGGGATACATAGTTACATACCACCCTCAAATATGAATTTCCTTGTTCCTTAAAGATTGTCATGTTTGTTTCTAGCTAGACCCTCTAGAAAAAACCACCAGGGGTTGTGCTTTTAAAGAGAGTTTTGGTTTCTTGTTCAAACACTCAAGAAGACATTCATACACAGAAGGTCCATTCCAGGAGTACTCAATCCCTTCTATTTTTTGGATTTCTTTCTTGACTTGCTGAGTGAACTAACAATGAATGAAATATGTATAGATCCTTCATCTTGAAGACATAGTAAGCATCCTTTGGGACCCATGGATGATCTTTTTTGAAGAACCTCCCAAGTGGGGGATTTGTTCTTTAAAAGAAGCCACATAAAAACTTTGATTTTGGAGGATAGGAGAATTTCCAAAGTTTTTTTTACCACCAAGGAGGAGGTGTTCTGATTTCCTTTTGAGTGAGAGATAAATATTTGAACTTTTGGTTATATCTACCCAAAGACGCCAAATACCAAACCAAGGAATCTTGTATTAGGGATAAGGCGATGAACCCATGATTTAGAGAGTCCAAATATCAAGTCCATTGTTATAGGGCCATATAGACGTGGATTAGTCACATCTTTCTAGGATTGATGACCAATGAATCTAGTCCTACTAGATATCTATTGAAGATAAAAGATTCTCTGTATAACAAGCCTTGGTTGAATTTCCATGTAAATAAAATAAGACCAAGGTCATGGGAAATATATTCCAAGTTGAATGGTGGGAAAAAATTATAGTGGGCATCACTTGTGGTTTATTAATGGCTATGGAAATTAGCAAAGGCATTGACAAAGGCAAAGAGGCAATAAATGGCATTTAATTATGAGAAATAAAGGAAAATAGGACAAAATGAAGGTGAAGAGACCCAAATATGCATGTAATGGAAATTAAAGTGAAAATAAAGGAAAATGAAAGGAAAATGAAAGGAAAATGAGACATCAATGATAAAAAGACATCAGAGAAATAGTTGTTAGCTTTTTGACAATTTTGGCTCAACACTTGTTCATTCTAGCTCTCATACACACCTACACACTTAGAGAATTATTGGAGCAATCTTGCAATCACTTGGATTTGGAGAGAAGTAAGTAAAGGAAAGCAAGGGAGCATAAGAAGAAAGTTGGATCAATAACTACAATAGGATTTCATTGCAGGTAACATGTTGCATGTGTGGATCTCTTGTTGAGATTTGGATGCATGATTCATTCATATGGTTCTCTAGTTTTTTGTTGTCATTGGCATGGATATTTGTTTTGGATTGAAAGTGGTTTCAATTGTGCCTTTCTATTTCCTAGATAACCATGATGCAGTGGGTTCCCCATTTGAATTTCTGATTGATTCTCAGGTTCCCTATGGTTATTGATTGGGATAAAATCTTTGGAACCCTGAAACAACTTGGGTTCCCTAAAGGCTATGGGTTGAGATTAGAGATCTCTAGATCCCTGTAACAACTTGGGTTCCCTAGAGGTTGTGGGTTGAGATAGAATCCCTGGAGCATTGGACAATTTGGGAAAATACCAATCTAGTTGGTATTAGAGATTTTTGGACTGGTTAGGTGAAGTCATTGTGGTTGAGGGTTGAGGTGGTATGGCCTCTAGAAGCCCTGATTGGTTTTATTTGGTTTAACCATATGATCCCACATTCATGATTGGAATATGGCATGGGGGTGATTGGATGAAAGAGAGATTTGGTTTAGACCAATCTATGGTCGAGTGGTACGTGGAAGACCCTGACTTGGTTGGTTTTTGCATATGTTAATATGAGCTATTTTCTTATTGTGATTAATGAGCACGCGTATTGGTTATTATGTTAATCTTATGGCTAATTTGTCATGGTTTATATTCTGGTTATATGCATGGTTCTATGATGTTCTTTAGCTATGGATATTTTTCATGATTTGATAAGTTATTGAATGATTTATGAATGCATGGGATAACAAGTGATGTTATAGCTACTTGAGATGTCATTGGATCTTCTTGATGATTCTCTGATGAAGTACAAAAGTTTATGATCAGATATGCATTCATGACCTGTAGCTTCTATGTTTATCATATGTTTGACGAAATGCTTATCATGCCACTAGCATGCTTTGAGAAAGACCTAGCTTGATTTTTTATTGCACACACTTGTTATCATCATTGATTGCATTCTGAAAAGTTTTGGGCACTTCTGGGCAATGGCCTGAAGACTAGCCTTGAAAAACTGCCATAGATCACTCCACTTCATGCATAAAACAAGGAAATTTTGGTCATAATCGCCTTTAGATAGGTTTATGGGTGCGACTGGAGCCTCATAAACACATGCACAATGTGTCATGGGTGTGGTTGGGGTTTCAAGCTTGTGAAAATGAGTTCCAACTCAGACATTGATCACTACAGGTGGTTATCAAGCTGCTGAGTGATCTAGTGTCCCTGAGGGGTGGTAGTATGTGTTCCGATTTGTAGGCCCCACTTCCATAACTATAATTTAGAGTTTGCATCATGTCATAGTAGCACTCAACTCATGTTTACCCTTGAGAGATTTTAAAATTAGGTAAACGTGGGAGGGAGTCGTTACAGGGTGGTATCATAACAAGTTTTTCTCCCTACAATCTTTCCTCTGGTACTAGAGTTATCAGAGTGAGGTTGCAACACTAGACACTGGGGATGATGTGATGGTTATGCATGTATATTAGTCTTCTTTGTGTTTCTTATGCATGCATTGTTATTGTTGTGGTTATTGTTATCATGTAGGAAGTTAGAATTATAGTTTTTTGTTAATATGCATGGTGTTGGTAT